>JANHZU010005137.1:8920-21367 GCA_032468055.1 Acrochordus granulatus | reverse complement strand
TTTGCCAGTTATGCTTGGCATAATAGATGTCTCCCATCATCCACAGCTATCACAGCTAATGGCCAAGAAAAGTGGGAGTTGCAGTCATCTCATTTAGAAGGCTGTGACTTGGAGAAAGTGTCTGCAGAACATTCCCCAAAATCCTTGACTCAAATTCACTTCCCTCCTTAGTACAACAGATTGAAAATGTACTCGATTTTAAAGCCTGATTTAAAGTTGAAAATGCATACATACATAGGGCTTTGCTCTGTCAGAGTGTAGGACTAACACTCCTATTAATTCTTAGAGGTTCCATTCAAAGCCAGGATTAATGTAATTTGAATTATAAGAAACTCAAGATGCAAAAAAAAAAGAACTGCTTATAAATACTGCTTTTTCCCCAAGGTTACTAGTGCGGCCTTTTCCAATCTGGTGCCCCCCCAACAAAATGAGCACACTGTCCATCAGTCCCAGATAGTATAGGGCGTGATGCTGGGTGACAGCACATAGATTCAGAAGGGAAGAAGAAGTTTTAATTTTGATCAGTATAAGACTATTTGGGCCAGCAAAATCAATAATACAAGTTCAGAAAGATCAGTAATTCAGCCCTCCTTTCATTTCCACACAGAGGAGGCTGACACAAAATATTATAATAAAAAGGTAGCATATAGCACTCCCCACTTTCTGTAAAAAACCAAATGACCACAAAAAGTTGTATTGAAGTTGGGTACAAATTAAGATCTATTTCTTAATAAATAAAGTTAACGAGTGAAGACGTTTAGAGATGACATCAAATGACAAAGGATGGTAAAATACCATCCCACAAGCCCCACTCCATACACACACACACACAGAATACACAGACATCAGAACATTCGATAATGTCAATTGTTGGCAGCTGTTTCAAAAGAGACAAAACAAAATAATTAGCAAAAGCTAACTCATTTCACGATAGGGTGTGGTCACAGAACTGTACTGTAGATTACAAAGAAATCTTCCTACAATTTCAATTTTCAAACAATTTTAGGCTTTGTAATACACTAAGCAGGCACTATAGGAGCAACATCAATTCCAAAAGTTTACTGTTCGGAAATTTAATAGACAACTGCTACTGAGGAATGAACACTGAGACAATCCATATTGTTGGAAGCTATCTCATCTTTCACGTCTCGAGGGTACCTGACATTTGAACTCCTCCCTCAAAGTAAGAGAACTGCAGAAATTATGAGATGCGACTCTTTATACACACTCCAGATTTTCCCGGAATTTATGCATTGCCAAAAAATCTGAAATTCCAATTCTTTCCCCCACCAGGCTGATGAGGTAGGTGGTGGTGTTTTAATGGTGAGAGAAAGCAGTTCACTTTGTGGCAAAAAAATTGGGCCTCTTGGCTATATTTAAAGAAGGGCCAGGAGGAATTCCAGGGATTTTTGTAGTGAGATAAAAAGAACTCTTGACCTTTTCCACAGGAAAAGGAGAAGGAGCTGCTCCCACAATGAACAAGGCTTAAGTCTCAAGGGGGGAGGGGGCACAGGGAAACCTCTGACGATTGCCTCGGAGAGGACTATGCCCTTAATTCTTCCGCCTTTGCCGCTAACTCCGTTTTCTCATAACTTCAGAAAGAGAGAGCAAAAGTGGCTGGCGAGGCAGACCCCTCCCCTCTCACACATGCACAGCCTGGGCAGCACAGAAACCAACACCATCCGGTGAAGGGGCGTGGGGAGAGAGAGAGAGAGAGACCCACCCTCTGGGATGTATCTACGATTTCTGTGCCGGTCACAAGACGGGGAAGAGAGTCCCTTGACATCAAGCACAGCAAACAAGCAGAGGCAGCAGCCCCAGAGTATACTCACCACCCGAAAGCAAGCTCATGACAGTACCTCTGTTTTGCTCTTCATTGCCAGCATGGACTCGTCTTTACGTGAACCCGCAGGAGCCTAACGGCGTGGCACGTTCACCCGCACAAGGAAGCTTAATCCTTCTGCTCCGTGTCCTCACGGGGCAGGTCACCCGTACCCATTTCTCCTTCTCTCTGGGAAGGTAGAAGCGCACCTTTCCCGCCCCGCACGGTCTTGTGTTCTCGGTCCTGCCCACCCATCCGCCACCCCCTTTCTAAAAGGGTAGTGGGAAAACAATAGGCAAAAGTCTAGGCGTATTTACTAACTGATAATCTCTTCACGTATTGCAGCAGTCTGTTTTTCCCTTTTCAGATAAAGATTTCAGAGCCAACCACTTCGGCCAGCCAGAGGGGGAGGGAGGCCTGTGCGCGGGCTAATCTCAGCACTTACCATTCACCTGCTGGGGGGAGTACGCTTCTGATCCGGAGTCTGGGGGAGAGTCGGGTAAAGTGCTGAAGAGCAATTGAGAAAAAGAGAGGAAAAGGTCAAACAAATGTCTCGCAGAAGTGATAAGGTAAAATGGATTTCAAATGCTAGGTAGATGGGCTGAAAGGGTATCCAGCACTATTATCTCCAACACCCCCGGCGAGCAGAAATTAATTTTAAATTTGTCAGGCATTTGTCCTCAAGGTTCTTGAGTACAAACGTTCTGAACCTGAACTCGGCCTTATCTCCCCATAACAGGTCATCCAGTAACAATTTCCTTCCACCAAAGTGCTAATTGCCAATTGCTGTTCCTGCCCGAGAGTAGCAGGAAACATTCCTCTCTTAACACCCCAAACAATTCGCTGGAAGCCCTTCCCCAACGAACAAGACTGGGGTGCCTTGAGCAGGTATTCCCTCACACCTGGTGCCAGTTTATACTATTCCTACTAGGAGCGTTTTGGTGTTATTTTTAGGTGTTTCGTGTCATGTCTGTTTTGTTTATCTGCTAATGAGATCTACCCTACTTCGCTCAGCGGGTCTTCCTTGTCTGAAAGAAACCAGATAAAGTCTGCTGCTCAAGAAAAGGATTATCATCCTTACCACAAATAGAGAAAAGGGCCCAATGACAACGAATTCTGGGAATCTAAAGGGTCAAACTATAGTTTCTTGAAGTGGCCCTGAGGTTATATAAAAAGCATTTTCAGGCAAAACTAACTCAAGAATGACAAAGAGTATAGAAGTTAATTAATATTTTAAATAAAATAATCTTCCAAAGATGACCCAGGATCAAACAACTTATTTAGCTGCCCCATTATCTCTTGTCACTGAAATTAGGCAGTCCTGGTGGTTTTTCTGTAGACAGGTCTAAGGATTTTATTTACTTTCTCACTTCTATGCTGCTGAAGGTTTACAATAATGCCTTTTTATACAAGGTTCTTTTTTTAACAACACTTTTATACCTGTAAGTCTGAAAGTGGATAATCATCCTGTAGAGTATACAAGTCCTCATCTTGCAACCATTCATCTAACAATTCAAAATTACAATAGCTTTGGTAAAAGTGCCTTACATCCTATTCTTGGACTTATGACCAATGTGATCACAGGTCAGGCACTTGGCAACGGATGCACATTTACAACTGGTTGCAGCATCCTGAGGTCATCTGATCATGATTTATGATATTTTTTTGCCAATTTCCGGGAAAAAACACTAATTGGGGAAGTTAGCTTTGCTTAACAACCACTGTAAAAATTGTTAGAAAACTGGTTCCAACTCAATTATAACCGCAATGATTTACAACAGAAATTCTGGCCCCAAGTGTGATCATAAGTCACGGACTACCTGCATCTTCTTTTAACATAGATGGGAAAATTTGTCAGCAGTTTTTTCCTCAGCATTTTAAACTGTATTAGCTTCTATAGTTCATCCTGAGCAATTTGGTTTTATAGAACGCTGTCAGGTTCTGAATAATATTAGATTATTAGTGCATATCTTTGATATACAATCAGAAAAAATAGATAAGGCTATGATGACTTTGTAGTAAGTGGAAAAAGCAGTGTTTGATATTGTACAGTTTTTGAAGCATGTTTTTCTCAAATATGGGTTTCCTTTCAATTTTGTTGATTGGTAGTCCAACCTGTTGTTCAGGGTTATTATAGTTAGCATCACTTCCTCACCATTAGGATAGTCAGATTGTCCATTTTCTCCTCTTTTACTGAATTTGACTTTAGAATCTTTAACTTTATATACGAGGCAACCTAACAATACTTCGGATATCAAGACAGCTGGAACAGAGTTTAAATTGTTGTCATATGCCAATGCTATTCTAAATCTTCCTGATAATTATTAAACCTCTTTATCAAAATTAAAGATACAGTTCAATACTGTGGTAAATTATCAAGTTATTCTCATAATAAGAATACATGTAATATATTTGTTATTATATCTAGATCTCTATGGATATTTATAAAAAGGGGGCAGTTCATTTTGTTTGAACTCAGTTAAATACTTCAGAATAATTATTCAAAGAAAGATTCCCTCACTGAAAGAAGTTAATATTCCCAATTGTCTACTCAGATTAATATTGCTATTAATAAATGATTAAAAATCTACATCAGCTTTTGGAAAGAATAAATGTAATAGATAATAGGCTTGAAGCACTAGCAGCATTCCAAACTCTTAAATACTAATATTGAGGAAAGGTTTAATAGATTCCCAACCTTATAAGTCATTTGTATACAGAACAGAAAATATTAGGATTCATTTGGAAACCTGCAGGTAACTTGGAAAAAAAATACTGTTTTAGCAAGAGAACTGACTAGAGTTTGAAGGAATGCTAATTTAGCATCCTATAAGCTGAAGGTAAAATTAATACAAGATTCTTTGTTGTTGATAGGATACATTGATGGATATATAGTATAGGCTGGATTTCAATGTCTCTGTGTTAGAAGTGTAATATTTTTAAGCAGACACTGATATATTTTGGGCTTGCTTTGCAGTGGCAGCATTTCGTTTTAATATTCGTAAGATTGTTAATAGGGTGTGGAAAAAGAAGGGATAAAGATGTTAATGTGATGTTAAATTATATTTTGAAATGTGTAACTTACCAAAGTATGAAGAACTTGGATTTATCATGAGTGGGATGTACCTAAACAGATTATTTTATCCCAGGAGAAAAACTATTAAATTTCTTTTAAAAATGAGAACGGAAGACATGTATTCATTTTCTATCTGTGAAGTGGCTTTCTACTGGCATTTGTAAAGTCCAATAGATATTACTGTGTGTGGTCTAGATTTAAACAGTTGTTTTTGTTTTATGTATTTTTATATTTATTTCAATATGTATTTTTCTTTCTGTTCCTATTTTATCTGTCAACCCCCTTTTTTAAATTTTGCCTATTTTTTATATATTAAATACCACAATAAAAAAATTAAAAAGTATAAGGGAAAATCTACACACAAAACCAAAACTGTTATAAAACAGAGAAATCTACTAGGCGCAAGAAAGGGGTCAAAGTTTATAATTTCTGTTAAATTGCTATGTATTTTTCAATGTAATTTTACTAACAAATTTGTATTACTTCATCAGTTTGCACAAAACACTGCAGACTAGTAAACAGAGTTGGAAGTTTTCAGATTCTTTTAGATTTAGTTCAAACTGCAGAACATTTTCAATAAGTACCATTTTTAAAGCCACATTAAAAATAAATTCCTCAAAATTAACAGCTACATCCTGATGGATTTCAAAACAAATCTGTTCCTTCCATAAGGCAGCGTTGCAAATTTCTAACACGTCAATGAGGTCAGTCCCAGCCTAAAAGTCTGATTCTATACATACCTTCCAGTAGCTGATAACAACTGGTATCAATAGTGAATGGCAAAGTCAAGTAAACAGAAGTAAGCCAGTTGAAAGTGAAGAGGTATGGAAGAAAATGTAGTAAACTCAAGTACAAAAATGAGTTAATGGGAAATCAGTTCAGGACAACACTGAATTTCCTACTTGTGCAGGATAATTGTCCAAAAAGCAGCTCACTAGCTATTATACTTAAAACAGTACATCTAATCATCAGTTGATAACCCTGGTTAGGCTACTGGTGACTTTGTTTTCTTCTACACCAGAATTTGTTTTCTTAAACTATTAGAATAGTTCAGACAATTAAAATGCATGGAACAGTCAAGCCTTAATTGATTTAAACATTTAAAGTCAACAGACTTAACAATTTTTACAGAACTTCAGTCTTAACTTTCTGTGATGACCACAGAGAAATAGTGAAGAGAAAACATTAGTTTTCATGAATGACTGGAAAAGAAGGTTAGAAGAAAAGATTAAACACTAAGAGAAGCTACAAAACAATTAAGACTATGAACTTACGAAAGTCTAGAGTTTGGAGAAAGGCATTAGAGAAAAGCACTGAATGGAAGAACATAAACTGAACTGAGGAAGATAATTATAACTACAAGAAACAACATTTCAGAAAGCATGCTACTGGCACTGGAGAAAGAGAATAATGTCTTGAGTGACAGTAAATATGTTGGCAAAGTGCAGAAAGAGTATAATATAGAGAAAATGAGTCAAAAATCTGTTTTAATCCCTTCAATTCTAATCCACAGGATGATAGAACTTCTGCAAAATAAGGATGATTATTTTTTATATAAAAAGAAGCAAAACTCAGAAACATTTAACACATAGTGGAAATGTGACAATGGAGTTAAGAAAAATACTGAGTTAAGTGAAGATATTGTGCAATATTTGTGCTGACTGAAGAGGAATAAATTCCTAAAGATAACCCATGCTGACAAATGTGTACTGCTAGAAGAAAATATTTGTAGCTCAGGGTTGAACTGTGTGGTCTTGGTTCTCTCTGAACCCAACCATCACTGATGTTACTTAGTTTGGTAATGAAATGTCTACACGAAAACAAACTCAGAGAGTACCGAGGACCTCGCTGACAACTTCGTAATATACAACAGGAGAGACATTTAAGACACCACTAAAGTTGAGTCTAAATTCAAAAATTGGCTTTTGAGGAGTTTGGCTAGATAAGATATAAGGGGAAAGAAATGTGAAAAGCACATTTGTCCAAGCAAAATAATCCATTAATTACTAGCATCAAGGTGCAAAAAGTAGAGGCTACAAATGAAAAGGGTCTAGCGGTTAAGAAGTTGGGCTTGTTGGCCGGAAGGCAGGCAGCCCAAGTTCAAGATCCAAGCACCGCCATGCAATGGAGTGAGCTCCCGTTACTTGCCTCACCTCCTGCCAAACTTAGCACTTTGAAAGCATGTAAAAATGCAAATAGATAAATAGGTACTACCTAATTGATGGGAAGGTAACAGCATTATGTGTGCCTCGGCATATAGTCATGCTGGCCACATGACTATGAAAGTGTCTTTGGACAATGCTGACTCTTTGGCTATGAAACAGAGATGAGCACCACCCCCTAGAGTCAGCCACAACTGAAAGGGAAAACCTTTACCTTTACCTTACAAATGAAAATAATTTATGTTCAAATGTGGCTATATTTTAATAAAGTTAGAATTTTCTAGTCCCAAATTCTTCACCATATCATAAATAATTGGATAATTTATCATATACAATAATGCACTTCTATTTCTGTTTGTATTTCAAGTCCTTAATGAAACTTTAGTAAATAAAGGCTTTATCAGATTATTTTTGTTAGCAGTATTTATGGTGAGCAGAAAATTGGGGAAGTTAGCAAAAGGCCACTCTATCTGTGTTCAGATAATGTGTATGTGGGCCATTTTATGAATAGACAAATCAATACATAATTTGAAAACGCTGAGTAAATCAGAATCTTTTTTAAACAATGGAGCTTCTTTATCCAGTGTACCAATAGCTATTCTTCTTCTTCTTTGGCTCCTCCTGTCTCCCAGGGCAAAAATTTACAAGGAACAATACATGATAGATTTTGAACCATTACAATTGAACACCTACGATCTTTCAAACAAATGCTGAGTACGTCTGTCTCTTTAATAAGATCAACTGAAAGAAAGGAGAAACACCAGAAACAAAATTAGATAAGATGTTTTAATTGAGAAAACTTGAAATGAAAATGAAAGTAGAAAAGAATATGTGTTATATCAGAATGATTTAAGACACAGAACTTATTTGAGTTTAGTCTAATAAAAGAATTAAAAAGCTTGGTGAAGACAGTGAAACAATTGGCATACAAACTGAAACCTATCTTGAGATAGAAGACAAGAAAGTGAAGATTTAGGCACAAATTTAAAAATGACCACAGGGCAGCACAAGGGAAATGTGTTCTGTCCGCAGGACACCAAGTAAAGGCAATCTTCCTCCTAACCGTGACTTATCTTTCTGGTGATCTAGGGAAGATGCCATAACCCTTGCAAAAAGAGATCCAGATACATTATAATTACAGCCAAAACTTCATCAAGGTTCCTCCAAGGATCAGGTTTAAAATCTGCATTATTAAAATAAACTTGATCCTAGCTCAAATGCTTTCCAGTGGAGACAGGAGGTGATTTTACATTATGAATTAGCAGAAAGTCCAGTCAAAGCTTGGAAGTCGAGAAGAAAGAGACTTTATATCTTCCCTTGCTTTTCAAATAGTCCAGGTGCTTTATGTTTCTAATGAAGCTCCTAAGGCGGATTCCTTTGCTCCTCAGCGATCAGAGCTGCATGTGTTTTATGAGTCTGATCCCCCTGAAGCAGTTACGTTCTGAAACGTTTTGGGTTGCTGAGCTTCTTTTGAATTCTGGGAGCTCTTGCAAAAATATTATTTCACAAAATGGTTGCCACAGAAGGTCTGTATAATCAATTTCTAAATATTGATTAGAATGTTATTTGCCCTCAATAAGGTAATCCCTATCGCCCTGCTGGTTGTTGTTGTTTTCTACGGTGGGCATGCCTTCAAACAAAGCACTGATCTGCAACCACCTATCATTTTTTACTTTTTAAAGATTCTTAAGTCCATGTAGGTGAACTCAGCATTCATCTAAGGAAACCAAGTTAAATAGCACCGAATTTCAAGAAAAAGAAATCAAAACTGCTCTTGATGTTTGCGGATAGGCAGCAAACATGATAGACTGCATGGCTTGCCTAGGTCAATAGTTGCTAGCAGCTATCGAGGGCTGCCGCTGAATATGGAGTCATGTAAGGTCTAAAGCTATTCATTGAAAAAAAGATGAAGATTAATGGTGGGTTGTGCTTTGTGGCTATATGCTAGTTTTTTATTTTTTAAAAAAATAAATAACATTTTGAAACATAATTAGTCAAGACAGACAACCTGGCAAGTGGGTGTCTCACTGGGAATCCTAGTTCTATGCTGTTCCCTTGATTTCATTTCTCTCTGCACGATCTTTGTAGACCAGATGGATGATCCAAGATTTCTAGATTTGAAGAGTTATTTGGTGGAGTCCTAATCTGTCATGTTTTGAAAACCAAGGCAAAACATCTTGATTTGTCTGTCAATATTTTATGTGACTAAAAAGAACTTTCTCTTTTTGCTGGTGGTTATCCCTAAACAATTAAAAATTACAAATGGTCAAAATCTCGTTAAGATTTCACCCTTTTTTTTAGGTTTTGGGGTATGTGGGTGCCATCTAGTGGCATTAGGGATGTCATAGTGCCCGAAGGTGCCACATTGGCAATCCCAGGTATAAATTAAGGGTATACACTGGAATAAGGGACATTTCTTATAGGAGGTAAATACATTTCCTCTTATTTGATGGGAAAAACTGTAAATACAAAACCATGATCTGGTCCTGGCAATCTAAGATAAAAAAGGACTAATGGTATATTTTGTATAAGACACCTTCAAAACATACACCAAAATATGATAATATTGCAGGTTATCAAGTGAAGTGTAGACCCACTTTCTCAGGTCCACCTTCCAGTTTTGGTTCTTGGGTAGGAATCAACTCAATCCAAATTAATCTTCTGCTCCAATCTTACCAAGTGCATAACATTTGTGACACACCCTTCTTCAGCAGATTAGAATATCCATAAATGTTTTGTGGAATCATTCTGAACAGCGAGGAAGCATTGCTAAGCCTCTATGTAGCTGGCTTTATAAGTGTAACGGTTGTCATTAGTGCTAGTCATTTTTGTTTTGCAATACTGTTTCTGGCAAATGCATTTATAATATGAGAACTATTTCCCGCCTACCACAATATTGCCTTTTTGGTTTTGTATAGTGGCATCATTTTCACATATCCCTAACAAACTGCAATGAACACTCAATGTTCCATTTCCTAGACTTAAATTGCTTCTCTAATTGTCCCAACTCTCTTTTGCAGAAGTTAGGAAAGGTTAATTCCTTTAAATCTTTTAATATTCCCTTTTCTGCTGAAACAACATCCCATCTCTGTTATATAGAAAATGAAATTGATTTGTATTCCATATATGAGTCAAAAGGATTTATAATGTATACCCACAGATGATCAGGTTCAATTCCATCAAACCAAGTCATGCATTTTTTCAGACTCCCCATCCCATCTTCTAAAAGTGCCGAAAAACCACATTCTGTACATTCCAAGCTGACCAGGTACTAATAGTCAAACTAAAATCAACCCAATGATACAACTAATAAGCAGAATAATTCTGTGGAACTTTCAGGAGCTTAAATATGGATTTACATTTTTTTTCATTTTCAGATTTATGCTTAGTATTTCAAACCCTTTTGTTCTCCTTTAAACAACTAAAGTTCTGCTTGTTTTAGAACTTTAGTAGTTGTTCATCTAATTAGCTGTTGACTGATTTGTTCATCAGTTCTAATCCAAGATTTTTGGTACTGGTAACAGCTCTCCAGGATTCCAAGGGGAATTTTCCTAGCTACCTCTAGAGATACCAGAGAGCATACCACTGGTTTTTCTAAAGGTGAATTAAATTGTTAGATTGTTGATTTAAAGCCAATTCCTCAGTTGTTAGCAGCCACCATTTTTCTACCAGAAGACCTTTTTCCTATGGAACTGCTGTTGTTATTCAAAGTGCATATTTCATATTTCTATCCTAACCCTAACTGAATTTAAAAAACTATATTATATGAAGTTAAATAGGTATTCAAAGTCTCTAATATTACAAACTAATAAAATATAACAGAATCTGATGAAAACTGTTTGGTTTTAAGACTAAGATGGCATTGCTTGATAAGAGAATGTCCAGAATTATTCAAATATAACCTACCACTTTAAGGCTCTGAAACCTCATTTTGGCATAACCAAAATCCCTTACTTACCCAGATGTGTAGGCAGCTTCTGATTTGATTGGAGGGGCAATGTTGGACAGGCAGTGGCCACTGAGGTATCCTTTGGGTACTACCATGCCATTGTTGTTATTGCAGTTGAGATGAGCACTGTAACTGGACCCACATGGATTTGGCAAGGGGGGACCATGCCGTATTGGAATTTGACTGCTTGGAGGTCCAGGATGGAGACTAAAACGAACTGGAACTTGGGTGCTTGGGGGACCATGATGGAAGTTACCACTGGGTACAGGATTAATTACATGACCAACACTGGAGACAGATGCATTGACAGTGGCGGAACTGGAGGGCTGAGTATGAGGATAACCGGCTGACACTGGGATGTCAGAGATGGAATCTAAATCAGAACTGAAGGAGAAAAGTTGAACAGCTCATGAAATATGTGCATCTTGCCATCCTGATATACCATACAGACTGCATCCATTTCTAGCCATACACATAGTTAGTTCAGCCCTAATGCAAACTCAGGATTTTTAATCACGGTTTGTTGAACAAGAATATGGACCTAATCGGCACATCAAACTAAACCTCAGGTTCAAATGCCAAAACATGCCATTCATTCCATCTTCAGGAAAATATGTGGAATTATTGAAAAGAATGGAGGCAGAAGATGAAGAAAATTATAGCTGACATCACCATAATCTCATACGCAACCATCCTTATCACCTCTCACTGCATCAAACAACGGCACTGAGTTTTAAGAATATAACTGAAAAAAAACCCTTACATATCCTGTGAGTCCTCTTTACCAATGTATTCTTCCAAGATGCTGGTGTCAATGTTTGATGGTTCAAGTGCTCCATTAATATCATGACCTGAAGAAAAGACCAGATAACACACAAAAAAGTAAAAAATCAGACAAATGTCATTCTTCTATAAGGACAGGCAGAACTCTGATAATTCAGAACAAAAATATAAGAATTTACTTAAAAGTGTATATTTGAAGTGAGAAATGGAATCCAAGCCAGATCACAAAAACTAAGTGTTACTCTAGAATGATCACTGGAAATATGAAAACCAGAGAATAGAGACCATTTTATTCATAAAGGTTCATGGTACCTACAATAAAACATGCGTTCATATCTGAACCAGGTATGTAAACAACATATCTACCAGTAAGGACAAGAGGAAAAATGGGATCTACAATTGACAATGATGTGCCAGAGTTCTTGACACTGAATCAACTGGCTTGTTTCTACAAAAAACTACTAAGTATTAAGATGATTTATTTGCCATAGTGAGCTCATCTTCTATCAGCTTAACAGAAAACGGTGCATTTTCTTAGGAGAAATCATTAATTCCCTGAAATAACCAAAATCCATGACTGGTTCTGCTATTTCTTCTACTCATGCCATGGTTCCAAAGAAAGCTGCCTGCCTTCTCATATATTAAAAGCAGGCTG
>JANHZU010005136.1:72872-89747 GCA_032468055.1 Acrochordus granulatus | reverse complement strand
ACAATTACAGGCCTCTCTCATCTTTTTAAGTGGGAGAACTTGCACAATTGGTGGCTGACTAAATACTTTTTTGCCCCCCTGTATATTTATATATATATACATATGTACACTACACACACATACATATATATTGTGTGTGCTACAGTTTGATACTATTTTCTAGGCTCTTTGCTTTTCTATATCAAGAAGAATTTACAGAAGGTTTATTGGGTTCTCCCAAGGTTCTCTCATTGTCTCACCATCAACTAGTAATGTATCTGTGGAAAAGTATGATTGCACAATCTGTTCCTGGTAAGATAGCCTTACTTAATGTAATGTAATGTAATGTAATGTAATGTAATGTTTGTTTGTTCCTTACTTCTGCTGAAATGTTCTGTACAACCATTCAGTCAGGTTAGAATATAGTGTATTTAGCAAGCCTGCTAGCAATACAGTCCCAAACGTTCCTATGTTGCAGATACTCTTATATGATATTTCTGAGGAGCAAAATACATACATCTGCAATTTATGTGAAATTCTATGAGAGAAAAGGTCGGTCTTAAGCACAAAGTAATGTTACTTTATTCAGTTAAGCCACTTATTACATTAATGATATAAGAAAAAGCAACCATATTGTTCATTTTGTAAAAGTTTTAATTATGCAAAATGGATGTTTTGCAACACAAAATATGATGCTGATATTCTTTGTCAGCAATGGAACCATTTTCCCCCTCTTTCATGAAATCATCTCTCTTTGTTTATAGGTACTAATTACATAAATATTATGTGTCCTCATTTATGCTTGCAGTTTAAATAACTGCTTCAGTTCTGACTGATGCAATGTTCCACTGAATCACAAACCCTATAAATTTTTCAAGTGCTTGTTTAGTCATGGAAATCAAATATGATTCATAATCAGAAAAATCAGACTAGAAATGGAAAAAAAATGGAAGATGTAAGCAGATGATATATATACAAGCATTGAAGAAAAGCATTTTTCTTCTTCAATAGACTGTAATGTGACCAAGAGGGATTTGGGTTCTCAAATATAATCAATTACTACTATTATTTCTACTATTGTGTTTTGCTTATTTGTTTCAACTATTTTAAAGAAAATGACATGACAAGTCCACAATATTCTTTCCTATGAAAGAAATAAATGTAAGACTAGTCACTCAGAATGAGCTTCCTATTTCCTCATTCCACCATATTTCCTTGACAAAACTTTCTTCTACAGAGGGTTTCCCGGAAGAGCAGTTCCTGCCTCTCATAGAAGTCCATAAATCCTATCCTGCATTATAATAATTCACATCTTATAGATATACTTTGACAGTGGAAAAGAAGATAGTGGGAAACTTCTCTTCTGTGATCAGCAAACTCAAGATCCAAGAAGCTGAGCCTAATCTAAATAGAAAACCTAATGTTAAATACAAAGGAGAGAAGGACCCTATTATCTAGCACTGAGCTGAAATGGAATAATTCCCTCTATTCTTCATCATTCCACTTCCAGAAGCAGAAAAAAGAACAAAGGGAATCATGCAGGAGAAAACTGCAACAGATACTTCACAAAGCCATTGATATAGACCTATGAACAGTCCTTGAAAAGAGACAGAGTCAGAGCAATATGTCAACCTTTAACATTTATCTGGACTATTCTCTCCCCTCCAGCACTATTACTGGCAACTCTCTTAAGAGAAAAATCTGAGAAATTTGTTTTATTTATAGTCATTTCTTTTGCATAAATTGCTTTGGAAAGATTGTTATCACTTGAAAGGCTGGGTATATAACAGTGATAATACATCTTCAACAATTGCAATGATTATCCATGAATAAGTAGCTATAAAACTTAAGTAGCATATCCTAAGTATAGGAAGAGCCAAGATTACACAGAAAACAAAGTGTTATCTGTATCTCTAGTGGCAGAAGTCCTGTTTTTCAGGTAGAAGGTTTAATTTCAGGCTGATCAATGACCAAAAGAAATTTATTTCATTTCATACTTAATCTCCCTGCCTCAATAATTTATGCCTTCATCATCTCTC
The DNA here is from genome assembly GCA_032468055.1 of Acrochordus granulatus. Classification (NCBI taxonomy): domain Eukaryota; kingdom Metazoa; phylum Chordata; class Lepidosauria; order Squamata; family Acrochordidae; genus Acrochordus; species Acrochordus granulatus. The sequence goes on along the minus strand of JANHZU010005136.1, from coordinate 87,729 downwards.
AGTTGAACTATTGCAATACACTCATTGAAGATGACCCAAAAGCCTCAATTTGTATGACAGCAAGATTATGGCAGGACATTACCGAATTATACCTATGGTATGATACTGATAAAGCAGTGGTTGTCAGTAGGCTTCTGGGCCGGATTAAAAATGCTGCCCCTTCCCTTTAAAACCCTTGCCAGAATTGGATCTACATGTCTGGTCTGTTCATTGAGAGAAGGCTGGCTGGAAGTTCCCTCCCCTTGCAAGACTAGCTGTGATTGGGATGGCAGGCCTTCCATGTAAAGCCCCCACCTTGTGTTATACTCTCTGTTGATACTATTCTGTTTCATCATTGCTTTTTTGTGGGGGGGGGTTTCACTGTTAATATTGATTTGGAACTGGTTATTATTATTTTTTGTTACTTGGAATGATGTTGTAAGGGGTACAGGTACCAATACATAAATAAATATTCTGTAAGTAGAATCCCAGATTCACGTAGGGCTGCAAAAACTCCTGTCTGAGAGTCTAAAGCAGTGCTTCTGAAACTTGGCAACTTTTAAATACATGGACTTCAACTTTCGGAATTCTCCAGCCAGCATGGAATTCTGGGATTTGAAGTCCACATATCTTAATGTTGCCAGTTTAGAGAAACACTCCTCTAGAGAATTTGCAATTAATGAGCTAGATAAACCAGTAAAAGCATCTACAGATTTCAAAATATCAAGAAATTGATATTTTTGACAGTTACATTACTGAAGCTTGGATCCTCTTCAACAGGTATCACACACATAATATGCAGGGCTTCATTATTATACACATCTTATTATTTTAAGCTTCTCTGCAGACAGCTCAATCTGATTCCACGTAATGTGCCACCAGTCTCTTTACCGGTTCACACAAAGGACTAATGTACAAAAAGCTCACCATTATCTACAGCTGTCAATGTTTTTATTGAAGAGTTTCTGTTTCTTTGCCACAAAACAGGTACACATTCCACGTAGGAAAAAACCTTCATCCTTCTTACCAAAATGTTTTACCTGTTGCCTGTTTGGTTTTTGAGTGTAAATAAAGTAAAATAAAATTAATTATATGTCGAAATATTCTAAAGAACAAGAGAACATTATGAGCAAAACTGGGATCTTATAGAATACAAAACATTGGGAATTCCTCCATAGACAATTTACAATCAGCCAATTCAGTTTGTTGGGAAGAACAAATTAATCGAATTCCAAACATTTCTTTAGGAATGTACAGAATGATATGGATGGATGGATGGATGGATGGATGGATGGATGGATGGATGGATGGATAATTAATTGATTAGTCTTACACCTATACAAAAAAGTAAAACAAAAAATAAAATACAGGTTCTAATTTTGGGGTAAAATAGATAAAAGAAAATACAGTAATAAAATACATATCTAGTAAACACAAAGAACCAACATTCAGATAAATGCATCACCTTTACAGGATACTCCAATCCATTCAATGTAATGGATTCTTAACTCAACTGCCTTCACTATAAAGAACTATAAAGAACTATAAGACCTATAAAGTGAGCAGTTCTGCTCACAATGTGTATATTAGAGCTCAGGAGGAAATTGGAAAATCTGTGATTCAGACCCCAGTGGGCTGTTCTTTCCAATAGGGATGAAAAGTTTTTGAGTTGGGGGAAACATATGGTTGATAGTCAAACAAAACAGTATCTTTGATGGCTGTGACACTGCATACACACAAAAAAACTTAGCATGTGCACTGTTCATTATATGTTTATAAGAATGGACATAGAAGGTGACTAAAGTATTTCAAGAAGAAATCAGAGGGATTGCTAATGAGCTTGACAGTTGAGCATAACCATAGATACTTTACACCAGCCCACATTTCTGCTCATGCCATTTTTCACCAAGAATAAGCACTCATCATATTTTTCAATACAGTACTGACTAATTGCAAGTGCAAAGAACATGAGCTTTCGTAATGTGAAGCCAACTTAAGACTTGAATGGAAATATTTTAAAATTCCTACAACTGAGTATATGGAACATTTCCCTTGCCACTTGTACAATATAGAAAAATAGGTACCCTGTTTCCAGCTACTGGAAATTAAAGGTCCTTGTACCCTCTGTAATGGCAGAAAAGCAGAATCTGTGATGTTGGGCAGAATAGGTGAAATGTGACTGACTTGAGCCCTCTTCAGGGATTGGCCTGAAGATATGAATGCTCTGTAGTTGCAAAAAACGACCCTCTCCCGTCACTATACATTCAGCCAGGAGGTCTGAGAAAGAGCCATATGAATGAGAGAAGAGTTTTCTGCCCAATCCAATTTCCAGATTTATTAACAAACATGAAAGGCATTCCTTTGCAGTGCCCTGATGAAACATTGGGAGAGGGGCTAATCCCATCCTCTACCCATTTCCAAGCTCCCATGAATAAGGCTTGGTTATGCAAATTTGCAGGGAAAATGAACTGATTTTGCTAAAGATATATTATATCTGGACAGTGTATAATTACAAAATCAGGAAAATAATGAGAAATAACAGGCAGGGTTCAAGATTTTTGAGACAATGATATAAAAAAAGAAAAGATTAGGAATAAAATGAAAACCAAAATTTGCTGCTGGCACTGTACTAATTTGAAAACATTTTAACATATATACTGAAATGACTGATAAAAATGTAGCAGCTCAAACTTTATCTAAAATTCCAGTAACAATATCTTTGGGTATGTCAGACTTTTATTTCAAAGACTGCCCCCCAGAAGCTGATCTCAGATGTTAAATGGGGTTGGCTGTAGGTGTTACTAAGATATGGGATCACCTGAGAATTTCATGGCTTTTGGCTAGACTGGGGAATCAAAAAATCTGAGAAACTGAAAACAAAATCTGCTCAACTGGGCTGGAGGGAATCATTTCCTCCCTGCCATTTCCCAAAATTGGTGTAGGCGAGGCCATTTTAAAAAAATATTTTCATTACTTCCCTACTTCTTCATTTAAAAAAAGAAAAGGAAATGCTTTTCCAAAGACCCATTCTATACATGTGCTCTAGAATATTTAATGCTTTCTTGGGTTCCAAAATTATATGCTGCACAACAGAACTTTCTCTCCTCTTGAAAGACCATCATCTTCTAAAGAGTATTTCTGGAGGACTGAAAGTTATACTAATTTGAACAGAGGCACCTTATGCAAACTGGGCTCTGAAACTACATAGTGCCTCTGCATTTAAACCCAGCCCAAATTGCTTAGAATCCTCCACATCTGAAGGGCATTGGAATGATTTACTGTAAGAGGTATTTGCATCAGTTAAGATATAGGAAGTAATTTTTTAAAACACAGTTCTTTATATTTGACAAGATTGCTTCCACCATCTCATTATCCATATCATTTTACTTCTATCATATTGTGCCAGTAGCTAGTTTGCCCCAATTTTTGTAACAGAGCATTCAAATGCTACTCTAGTATTTCCACATAATTCTATAGCTACACTCACAGCAAGAAGATCTCATGTGCAAACAAATTTTTGTATGTGCATCTTTGAATCCAACCCAACATTTAACAGGCGGTCTGCCCAGGATTCAAAGAATTTAAAACTGACATTATGTTATTCAGAGAAATTTATTTTGGAGGAACTCAAAAGCTACAGAATAAGTTGACACTATCAAAGTTATGTACATTCTACTGGAACATGCTCAACATACAATAATGAATATATTGGATTAATTTTAGAGATATGCAAATGAATTTTTAACCTCTTGCATGCTGTATTGAGTTGTTTCAATTAAATTTTGAAATACATTAGTTAATTAAAATATATGGTAGCATCTTTTTGAACCCACCTCAAAACTGTATCTGGATCCCATGAGGTCAAGAGATAATTGCTCCATCTGCAAATGTTCAAAATGGCCTGACAACAGTGTGAAATCAGAACTGCCCATTATTTAGCTGGTATTGGATTTCATACACACTTGGTTTTCCCATGAACCTAGGATGTCATAACCTATTGGCATAATATACATGCAGATCCAAGCAGTCTGCCCTTTTATAACTGACAGACGGACATTTTATTATTATTCTCTGTTCACAACAATGTGGAGTACAGTTGCAAATTCTTTAGCTGGTGTTGGCCTTCAATCCATTGAGATCTTCCAAGATGCTATGATGTTATAATGTATCAGCATAGCACATGTATAGGGGGCATGGAGGCCAAGCAGTTAAGACACTGGGCTTGTCAGCCGGAAGATCGGCAACTTGCGTTCCAGACCCAAACACCACTGTGTAAAGGGGTGAACTCCCATTACTTGTCCCAGCTCCTGCCAACCTAGCAGTTTGAAAGCAGGTAAAAAAATGCAATTAGATAAATAGGTACCATCTAATCTGATGGGAAAAGTAACAGCTTTCCTTATGCCTTGATGTATAGTCATACTGGCCACATGACCACATAAGTGCAAACACTGGATCCCTCAGCTGTAAATTGGGGATGAACACTGCATAACTGACATGGGAAACCTTTACCTTTTATATTATATGTATGGATCCAAGCTGTTTTTGCAATTGCCAAATGAAAATATTATCTATATGCAGATTTTCTAAGTACAATACAAAATTTTTTTTGATATGGTACCCAGTGTGCCAATTATACCATAATATTTCTATTTCAATGTTCAGATCTTGATACTGAACATTGTGTTTGTGATCTTCAATTATTTGTCTTACATTCTACTATCCCCTGGTATTGCCACCTCAATTATCCATACTTCCTCCTTTTCAACCATAGTTATATCTGATGTGTTATGTTTATTGCTATTCATCTTTATAATAAATATAGTTGATGGCAATCAAATAAAACATCTGTAATATATAAGATAATATATTTTTTATTTAAAGGGCATGAAATATTATATAATACTGTAATGCTTACTTACATTTTTCTAGAATAGCTCTGTGTATAATTCTGAAGAAACTGCTCACAGTAGCTTTTAAGAGGCAGTAATAGATAAAGTATTAAAAAAAACTTAGGATGCAATCTTAAGATCATTAATTATTCTAGAAATGTAGCCTAACCACGGAATCTTCCACAACATTGCTTCTAAGTGAAACGATCTTCAGAAACTAACAGTGTAAGTCTCTGCTTTCTTTTAATCTCTTAAAACAGGCACAAAGATTTAAAACATTCAGGAAAAAAGACAAAGCACCATAAAGCTTTAGATGGGGAAGTTCAAGATTGTAAAAGAGCAAAAGCACACAAAGGATTCACAAAAAGGGACACTAAAGGAAAATCTCATATAAATCTGTGTTCTAGGAGGTCTAATAAACTAGAATTCTAATACACCCAAAAGTGTAATATAATAATATTATTATAATTATGTTATTCTAATATATTATCCATGAGAAGGACACCACTGCTAGTAATTTCTTATAGGAAGGCATTTCTGTTCAGACTAAGATGTCCATCAGGCTACTGCAGAAATGCAAGGAGTGGAATAGTAGGGCGGATGCTTCTTTGGCAATAAAGATTCAAGGTAGCTTTTATTCTAACCTACATGGAAGACTTGCTGAGCTTTATGATGTAAAATTATATATGATAAAGATAAATTTGATATAAAAGGTCATGAGAACCGAAACTAAACATGATGACAAGAGCAAAATCTGCAGATGTTTTATTGGAAGTCAGGTGAATCCCCACTTATATAGGCGAAGGAAAGGCTTATGTATCCTATACAGTAAGAGCTCAGGGCCAGTTGCCACTGACATTTACTCAGAATCATATATGGTGATGGTGTTGACATGTGATGAAAAACAGAGAGTTTTGCTTGGGAAAATTGTCAAGGTGCTGGAGAGTTCAGATGCTGCTGGGAAATTCAGGTTGTTGTAGAAAAAACTTGGTTTTGTGGAAAACCTAAAATGTAGTTCGTAATTTGTAATGTCATATTTCTTATAAGTTGCTGTATGTTTTAATTAGCAAATGCTTTTTGTTTTTTGTTTTTTCTAACTGTATTAGTACAGAGGGCAAATGTATCATATGATCCCCAAATTTTATGCACACCATGTGCAGCTCTCCTGATCAGGTGAAGTTATAGATAGTCCAGTCCAAATTCTTATTCTAAATAAATATATTCATATTGTAACTGTGAAACAATCTAGAAATGAATGTCCAAACTAGAGACAGAAGAGTCTAATACAAAGGAAAAGCTATGCAGTACACACTACACACTCAGATTTCAGCAGCAATGCTGTAACATACCTGAAATACCACAGCAGGATCAATACATAAAGATGGTTGTGTCTGCAAGAAGCAAGGGTAAACCACAAAACATTTCATTCATTTAAGAACACTTACTTCCTGTCTTGCAATATAAAACCCAGTTTTCATATTGCTACTTTTGTTCTTGAATTTTTACACACCTTTGCTAGAAAGGTTTCTAATAAATTCTTAAAACGATACTACTTATTTTCTGTGACTGGATAAGCAGCATCAACTCTTGTTTTACTTCATCTCTTCTCTACTTGGGCTTCAAAAAGGCACCAAAATGAAAATGAAGTGTTTAATAACAATGCAACTTATCTTGATAAGACTTTGCTGTGACTTGTATACTATTATGGATTTAGAAATGATGGTTATCCTGCCACAATGTGCACTGATATCCAAGAACAACACTGAAATAGTAGAGCTACCCCATTATACAGATGTACCGGATGATATTATTGCACTGTATGTCTAAAGAGCATACACCAAGGAGAAAAAAAGTGGGAGGGGGAAAAAAGAGAGGCTTCCTATGGAGGAATTTCCTATTGCATCCAGAGTCTGGTTTCATCTTCATTTGAACACTTTATGTTCAAAACAACTCCATGTGCCTCTGTCTTTTAATTTATATTCAGTGCCCTTTCTCATGCTTCAATTAATTGTTGCACATGGTTCAGATTTATTACTAACTATGTTGTACAAACTTTGCTTTCCCATTTAGGAATAAAGTAGCAGCAGGCAAGTACTTCTCTATTAATCTGTGTTTTAATGAATCAGAATAAAACATATTCTCAGAGAGATATGCACATACAACATGCAAGTACACTCATTTTATACAGTCACATATATGTACACTCATCTGTATGTGAAGTCCTATTAACTTCAAGATACAAACCCCATCAATTTCAGTATGTAAGAAGTGCTTGATATTTCAAATACTGTGATTTCAGCCACTCTTTTAAGTGTTTCAGCCACATTGTTCCTATATTATACTGATGAGAAGGTTATAATAATGAGAAGGTTATAATAATGGGAATTATACACCAGTCAGAAATTCATAAGATGTATGTGTTGAAAGTGATTATCAGTGAATTTTTGTTGCCTGCACAAATGCTATTCTAATGGGTGTTTGCGATAATGGAAATTGGTCTTTTAAATCCATAAGAGCATATGAGCAAAGTCTTTAGGGTTATTTTATGTAAATATTAAATCTTTCATTTGCTAACATATGAAGCATGACTGGAAATCAGAATGTGCTTGATACTCTCCACTCATGTCAGGTTAGATGGTTGGTAGGCAGGCAGGCAGGCAAGTGGGTAGATATTATAAGACAGACAGGACATGAAATAGCCCTTCCAAAAACTATTTATGTTCTTGGAAATTAGCTTTCTGGTATGCAGGGAAATGCTTCCTGAAACAGGATCAAATGCCCTTCTTTACATACTGTATGCAATCTTATATTTGTGAGTGTATGTATCATTTCAGTGAGGATCCTAATAAGTGCTATTTTGCTTTGTCTTAACCATTCTATCCATATTGTTAACATGACGCTATACAATAGGGGTTTTAAATCCCCTGAGGATCATGACTACTTCAAAGATCTGGTTCTCTGAAGGAAAGTGATTTTTCATTGAGCTAACTGGATTGTCTCAATGAGATAAATATAATAGTTCAGAGAAAAAAATCATTCCGGGTGAGTATGAAAAATTGGGAGAAATGGCTCGGTATCTAGAATGGAAGAGAAAGAAATACTAGAGATAATCTTGCAGGATTTTAGGAAGAAAGGAAATGCATGGGGAGGAAAAGCAAGCCTGCAAGCTGTCATTCCAAAGTTCTGAAAATACACTTAAAAGGTGTAAATAGGAATGGAATGATCAGTAAGCAGGAAATAAAAACAAAGGGAAATGGGTAAAACAGGTCTGAGAACCAATCAAACATACATACACCAAGGAAACTAGGTCTTCTGAAGATATGCCAAACTTCAAGGAGGATAGTTAGTCTCCCTTCCATTAGAGGAGTTTAGACCAGAAGTGAAGAGAAAAGGGGATAAAGCATGTGAGAAGTGCATGATGCAAGGTGGGTGGTGACAAAGGATAAAGTAGCTGAAGCAGCAGCTATTAGTGTTGTTGAGAAAAAAATCTGTTTGTATGATTGTTAATAAAAAAGGGAGGAGATAGCAAATAAGCAGAAGCTGGAGAGATGGAAGAGCAGCAATTCCACTCCGTAACAAGGAAAAGCTGCAGCCTTGTCTGATAACAACCCTTTGAGGTAGACCAAACATAGACACCAAAATCACGAATACTAAAATTACTTTTATTGTAGTAACATAATTTTGCAGTTCTGAATGGCTTCTCCCTCCCTGCTATTATCCTAAAGGGAATATGGAGGGTCAAGTCTGAGAAGTTTTCTCAAATTACGTTTCTTCTTTGGACTCAGATTTCTCTTATCTATTATTTTATAGTTAATTCTTGTAATTTTAATTATTCTTATAATTATTCATATATTTTTATTATATAGTAAGCCACCCATAGATACTCTGAATAGTGAGATGTGCAGCATATAAATCAAATAAATAAATAAAAATATTGCCCTGGCTGTGGCTCTTCCTCCTGTTCAAGGTTACTCTCACATCCCATTGCTTTGTTACTGCAGATGATAGTAAAAAGAATATGGGGATACTGAGGGCAGAGGTGAGGAGGGAAACTTGTACAAGAGCCTCCTCAAATCTAGAAGGTCTATAGTAACTCCCAGAAGACCTATTGTCCATTTAACAGCTTATAACTGTGAGAAAAAAGTATTTCAAAATAATTCATTTCCCAAGCAATCATTAATATACTTTCTAAAGCTGATAAGGGTGTTGACAAAATGTATTTTTATTCCGCTTCTTCATCCAAACCAAAATGCTGGCTAAGCTATCATTTATTTCATCATCTCAGAAAGGCCATTGGTACTGCCATGCAGATGTGTGTTGGATTGCAATGCTTTAATCATCTACTAGCATAGTAGTCTGCTAGAATTAGGGGAAATGTTGTCTAATACATCTGGAGCCCACCATGTAGGGGAATCTGGACCAGAACTTTAGCTCTGTGTCTATTATGCAGATTATGAATTATTTTCCAATATTTTTTTTTAATAAATCATCAAGAATGTCCCCCACTTCATCCTATCTTCTTATATTCCTCCCTTTATTTGTATTACTACTAAATTATTAGTGGATAGTTTTAGTTCATATAATTACCTAAACCACAACCATCATAACAATTGAACTCAATGGCATGTTTACCAAAGAAAATGTTATCTTTTAATTTTCTATATAAAATTATATAATAATTTATATTCTGTAAAATTGTATTTTACAGAACAGGAATAATCTAAAAGAAAAAATATGTCAGCAAAGTATTTTTCAGGGAAATATATGATAAGGCTTTGACTTTGGAAATTAATACTATAAAAATCATGCATTTTTACTTTCAAGTTGTCTGAAATGACCAATGAGTTCTCTTTGCGACTAGATCTTAGGCAAAAATTTGCCTAAGAAAAAATTTGCAAATATTACATTTACAATTCTAAAATTATTTTCCTTTACCCTTAGTTTATCTTTTTACAGGAGTTAGAAAGGATTTGTGGTACGACAGCTACCAGATTTTCAGGAAGCAAATTAATGCTCTTGGGACTTATGGACAGTCAATTAGAAAAGTTTCATGGAAGATTATTTTTTTAATCTGGTAACTGCTGCAAGATTATTATATGTACAAAGATGAAAAGATGTAGGAATACTAAAACAGAGAATAGCTGATAAAGATGACAGAATTTGCAGAAATGGCTTGTTTGGGTAGGGAAAAGGCAATAAGTACAGTCATTAGTAACTGGAAATCTTTTATGGATTTTTTGCTGAAAAAAATGAGCTAGTGATTTATAGGTTTAATGATTAGGAAAGATAAAATATGGAAAGAAAGGAATTATGATATAATCTTAAAGAGGAAGAAGATAAAATTTAACTGCTAAAAGATTAGAATACGTTTTACACTTTATTTTATTTTCTTGATTCACATTTTTCTTTATTCTTTTTCTTTTTTCTTAAATTTGTATCATTTTTATTGTAGTATAAAATTCTATTGCACAAAATTCTTCAATGAAAATTAATTTTAAAACATGAAACAAAATACTAGTGTTCTTCAAATCATATTGCAGGTCATTATCTTTATGACTCATATGTCAATAGCACCTATTCAACCACAGACCTTTTTGTGATGATTAACAGTAGGGATATCATTACTGAAATCAACATATTACTTACTGATCATGTGTTCAAACCTGAAAGTTGTAATCTTATTCAATATCCATCTATCTAAACATGGAGTAACTTTGTTCATAATTTATGGATATAATGAAATGGCATGGCCTATATTCAGGACAACAAAAATGAACGTAATATAGAATAGAGGATAATTTACTTGCTTTGTTATCATTTAAAATGGCAAAAAAATAATATAAAGAAAATCTCCTTAAAAAAATCTGCAAAATATTTTCTGACAAGGTATCAAAAGCAAGTTGTTTAGAAAAACAGCTAAACCTATCAAGCAAACTGAATTGGAAAATTGCAATTGTTGGGAAAAAAATGAAAAATGTCAAGATAATCTCTTTTGGAAAACTCTATTCTTTCCAGCCTCATATCTTCGATATTTGTCATGTGTACAAAACAGGAGGCATTTTAGAGTCTGTCAAATTTGATTGACACTCACTGGGAAACAGGTGGTATGATTGCAATATGACATACACACATACTGCACAAATCCATATATTCTCTACAATAAAAACAAGGGACAATTCCATGATCAATCCAACAAATTCTCACAACTATTGTTTTAAATGGAATAAACATGGGCAAAAATTCAAACTTCATACCTTCATTTCTATGACTGTTTGAAGAGCTTTTGTCTTTGCTGGCTCTGACTGAAGCTGTGTCCTTCGGTGCAGTTCCTGTGGAGGGACACGATAAAAATAAGCCTGATGACTCATCTTTCCATGATTTGGTCTATAAAGCAGATTTTTTATAGAATTCAAAGTTCGGCCACACAAGAGCCGAGATGGTAGAGGTACATCACTGCCCACAATGCCTTCTTGCAACTCAACAGCCTATATCTTATGTTACAGGCAAAGGCTCCAAACACATGCGCTATTTCAGAACTCTTTCTCAATAATTAATGTCAGCAGTCACAAAAGCAGCGTGTTGTACTTAGACGAAGAGAGATGATGATACCTCTCTGCCCAAGCATAGAATAATAAGTCTTTCAATTGCACAACATTATGTTGCTAATTAAAACACATAGAGAGAGGGAAAGACAGGGAGGGAGGGAGGGTGGGAGAGAGAGAGAAGAGTGAAAGAGAAGGAAGGAAGGAAGGAAGGAAGGAAGGAAGGAAGGAAGGAAGGAAGGAAGGAAGGAAGGAAGGAAGGAAGGAAGGAAATGAAAATCTTCTGCTCAACTTTGCTACATTGTTTTTCTCTGATATTTGAACCAACTAATTTACATTCATTACATTCAAATTTGACATTTTCAGAAGAGTAATTATATAGTAAGTTGATGTAGAACTGTCTAACTGAGATTTTGTATTTTTGTTCATCTTTTCTTTTCTGATCCGAAGTTTTATAGAATTTGCATTTCACTCCTTAGAAGATTTACTTCCATGTTAGTTCCAATGATTCATTTGTAAATTAGCAGGCTTTAGAATCAGGGGGTTGATGAACAGTTTAACACATGATGCAAGATATCTGTACTACATAACAGATTAAACAAGAATGGGTTTAAAGAAAAATATAATGGGAAGTTCTCATCTTCAAACCCATTGAAACAAATAGAACAAGCAGAACCACAAAAGGCATTTCCTTTGTCCTTTAGGCTAAACAATAATATGATTTGACTTAAGCAGTTCATAATAAATATTTTTAAACTCTTCCTTCCCCATGTCACTGAACCCTGAAGTTTACAAAAATATGGAATTTTCAGAGGGGTAGTTGTTATAGCAATGGCAGCAAAAGCCACAGAACCTCATAACATCTTGAAAACTGGCATATATTATTACATAAAACTGAGGTTCACAATCCATTTCATCAGGTCATAGAATCACAGAACTGGGAATGGCTATGCAGATTGAGTTGAATTTCCCTGCTTGGTGATGGAGCCTACATCAATTAGTTGTCCAGCCTTGAATACATATAGTGTCACTATCAAACAGCTCTTACCAGTTGGATATTTTTCACATTAAAAGTCCTATGATAGAAGCATAATGCCAAAGATGTGAAGGAAGAAAGATAAATAAGAAACAACACAAATTACCTATAGACAGTGACAGTCAATAAAATACTAGATACAATATAGACAAAATTGCATCGATGAGCTGGTTCTGTGTTATAATACAAAGCCTTGATCTCTTTTAACCTATGATAAAACTGAGCAATCCCAACTGAGTGTCAAGGATAGATTAATTCTTGTTATACTGCAGCTTCCTAGCTGAAAGGAGAATGGCCTCAGGACTGTAACAGCCAATGAGGAGCATTTCTTTCTTTTAAGTGGCAAAGAATCATCAAACTGTACTTAAAAGTGGTAGCTCTCTCTCCTTGGCCAACATAAAGAATAGCTGAACCTGTCCATTTCAGGAGGTGATTTGATCAGCTGTTGAAAAGAAGCTACAAAAATAATAATACCGTTAAGCCCCTTTGAAAAACCCATTCCCCACCTTGGGAGATGAGATACTTCAGAAACTAGATAAACTGAATAGTTTGCATATCCAAAAGCATGGCTTGGTTTTAAAAATATAATTTCTGTCATTTCAGGATAGGTCCATCTTTCCTCAGCTGACGTGAAGAAAGGGACTTGTCAAGTCAGAAGCATTCTTCTTCTCAGAAGGGTCTTTTTTCAAGAATTCAGAACAGAGTTTTTCCATTTCAGCAACTTTAAAATGAGTCTTCAACTCCCAAAATTCTCCAGCCAGCATTCTGACTGGGGAATTGTGGAAGCTGAGGTCCACACATCTTAAAGTTGCTGAGGATGAAGAACACTGCTTTGGAATATAACAATATAACTCAGCAAGTTGAGATAACTGGCTGACCTGTCCAAAATACTGACAAACTGATCTGCTTTCAGCAGATTCAGAAGTGAGGGAAATATTCTATTGATTTTTTTTCCATTATGCCGGCAGCTTCTAAGTCATCAGTCAATACTCATGAGTCTTGTTTTGTTTTGAGAATGAGGTTGCCTGGACTGTCTTGTCAAGGAAAGTTCTGTTTATAGAGTAAATGTATGAAATTCTCCTTTATTTTGTTTTCCACATAAGATCAGGTTATTTTGCTAAGCTCCATGGCAACAACCAAGTATCTTTTACAATATCATATTACTAATGGATTTGTCTATTATTCTGAACTATTTTAAATGCTTTAGATCCACTTCCAAAATCTCTATTTGAATTTTTTTAATTACCATTTTGTTTTTATTACTTGAAGCTCTAAAGCTTATGTAAGATGAAAGAACATATCAGATAGGTTTCAGGGACTCAAATCAATTCTGTCATTAAAAGCAGAAAGACATATGTTGTGCTTGGAAGCTAACTTTCAAATTACAGCTGTATGTCAAAGAGATCACAAATCCCATCAAGATACATGATGTATATGTACCACGGTATAAAAAGATGTGACTCTCCAAACAATAGTCTTACCTTGCTAAGTCTAAATACCAAATCAGAAATTATTTTAAATTCAAAGAATGCAGGTGACTCACTATTTTCATAATCCTCACATATTAGAATAATATCAAATGAATCTTAAATTGGGAGTAGCATCAGTTGACCGAGTTTAAACATAAATGCAGAATTTACATTTTTTATTATATCAGAGTTGTGGAATGGGAAGGGAGAGAGGCCAAAAAGCAATCTTGCCAGGATCTCAACAAGTATTTAGTTTAAACTGAACAGTCCCCAAAGAGTACTTAGAGTGAAATTGGCATATGAACTGGTTATCATCCATCACCCTTGGAAAAAAGCCTGAACTTCCACCCTTTTTGTCAAAGATGTATTTACGGCCAGAGATGAGCATTCCTAAATGTCTATCATAATAGGCAACCATGTCTCCTTATATTTCTCCTGTTTGCAACATAAATCAAACTTACTTAAAAATATTTCCTTCCTATTCCTTCTGGTACAATACAATAGACAGTGGCATTCTGGGAAAGATCAGAAAATGATTTACACTTTATTATTCTGTCCCTCCCAATCCTTGCAATGCATCTGCTACAAACTGAGCACTTAAGAAAAATTGGCACTCTTTATTCTAATTAATATTCAAGTAATTGGAAAATGAGGGCATTTTTTCCTCAGTCTTATGATTTTGGAAGAGTTCCGACTTGAAATAAGATGGCTATATGTTTTGTTTAAAGTAAGACTGTCTTTAGCCCCAGAAAGAATGAAACAGCTTGGCCAAAGCTGAAAAGATGCTCAGCTGTGGATGAGAATGAAGGTGAAAGTACAATGCTGTAAGAAACAGTATTGCATCGGAACCTGAAACGTGAGATCCATGAATCAAGGTAAGCTAGATGTGGTCAAACGTGAGATGGTGAGATTGAATGTCGACATCTTGGGAATCAGTGAACT
>JANHZU010005136.1:45518-56322 GCA_032468055.1 Acrochordus granulatus | reverse complement strand
TGATGGACCAAACATAGACATCAAAGATATAAAGGCTAATACTACTTTTATGAAAAGATTATGGTAACAGAAACTTGTAAATCTGAATGCACTTCCCGTTTTTCCTTTTTTTTCATGAGATCCAAGAAAAGTCATGTATGAGACACTATTCAAGTTAAATTTCTGAACTGGATTCAGAATTCTTTCATCTAACTGCATCTTTCTTACAGCTCTCCTTCCTGTTCCTCAAAATTATTCTTTCTGCCAATAAAATATGCTTTAGAATCAAATGTTTTCTTCATTAGATCCAAGAAAAGTCATGTATAAGACACTATTCACTAGTCTAATACATGATACCACAACATACTGACTCTCTTCAATTGCCCTTAAATGATTTTTCAGATTTCTTTTTAAATGTAAATGCTTTTATGCAGTCCCAATCTTCTCTCAAATGTAAAAGTTATCAATAGTGTCATTTACCATTTTTCTCTCAAATACTAAATTTCTCTGGTAAATGAATCTGATTTATATTCATGATTTTATTGTATTGTAAACTGCCCAGAGTTGTTTTGGTTAGTGAGACAGGGACATATAAATTTAATAAATAAAAAATAATTACATAAGTAAAATATTTAATTTGTCTTTTGAAAACCTTTCTTGATTATTTATTTTCTGACAAATTATCTGTCTGGTAGACAGAATTATATAAGTGACTTTTGTAAGCTAAAAATACCTGTCATTGTCTTGTAAGTCCTAGAGTTTCTCACTGCAACTAAACATAGGTCAGAACCTGAGCTATTCTGATGATATCTCATGTAAAAAGCCAGTGAGATCTTGATCAATTTTTATTTAGTGGTTGGACAGAAGTCACAGCAGTTTTCCTATAACTGTGCCCAAATGATTGATTCAGGCAACATTTTTCACTAGATCTCTATGTGCTAATTCAATCTGATGTGCATGTCAGCCAATAGAATATACCACAGGGAGCCCTCTTTCAACAGTATACAAAATACAGGCTTTTTTCATTCAATCATGTTAGTGATACAGATCAAATGTGTTCTTCTGTGAAGTCTCTCCTGTTGCCTCTGTCTTTAAATGCATTTCAGAACAAAATGATAGCTTTCCTGGGCTACTTTTGTTGTTTTCTGAAAAGTCAGGAAAACAAGTGTCAGCATATCCATTGCTTCCAATTCAGCTCAACAATACAACTAGAAGGATAAACTATCAAAGGAAGAAAGTGTTTTATCCACAAGCACAAGTCAGCAATGATAATGATGTTTGGGAAAGCCTGTGGGGCTGCTTGATAATGTTATTATAATTTTGAATATTACAAGTTCGGATAGCATCAGAATTCTGAGTTAAAACTTTGAATATTAAAATAATTTAATGTGGTTCAGTAACAAGATTGTGATGTGGCCAAAGGAGTAATTCACCAAACCTAATAGTGATTTCATATAAAAATATTATAGTAAGAAATTCCGTTTTCTCTCTAGGATATTTAGGATACATACTTTATAATAAGGTTACAGTAACATAATGTTGCAAATCTGAATGTGATTCCCTACCCTGTACCTTTATCTTAATTAAAAGTAGGGCAGGTCATGTCTGATATACTTACTCAGATTAAATCTCTATCCCACACTGAGATTTTTTTTATCTGACCATTGCCTTGGTTGTGGATCTTTGTCTTGTTTCTTAAGGTTATTTTTGCTGTCCATCACATGTATTAGATGAAGGTCATATAAAGGTATCTGTAATCTTGTGTTTGATTACTAATCTTGTCATTAGTGTTGGTATAAATGTATGGGCAAAATAAACACCTGAGTTCATTTGCAGAGTCTGGTTCTTATGAGTTTTGTTTTTTACTTTTTCTTGGGAAAAATGCTTCAAGTTGGCTGTTATGTATATGCATATATGCATTTAAGTAATTTGAACTGTGAACTGTAAATAAAATCAATAGTGCTCTGTTGTCCTGTTTTTATGAGACCCTCCTTTGGAATTTCTCGGGCTCTATTGATTAATTTATTTATCTCATTGGGTGGGTGGTTCAGTCTCCTGAATGCCTGGCTTAATTCATCAGTTCAACATCCCTGTCAAGTGAGTCAGAACAAATATGGTTGAAGAGTATAGCCTGGCTAGAGAAAAAGGATTTGTGTTGTGTTCTGGATGAAAAGTAAATGCAAAGAGGTATGCATGGCAATCTCTAACTTTCCTACGTACTGTCATGTTTATATGTCCAATATGTACTGTGCCAGTCTGTGATGCCACAGTTGTTTTTGAGATCTTGGATACCATCTTGATTTCCGTCCTACTTATAGTATATCGATGCATAAGGGTATATTGCTAAGAACATTTACCATTATGGTGCTACTTTTATTTTTGGTTTATAAAATATAATAAGTAGCTTTTTAAAAGAGAGAGAGAGAGTATTTCTAAGGCTATGCCTGTCTGTACATCTTCTTATTCTACCCATGTTAGGTAAAATATACCTATAGATAGGTATGTATATGTATATTTGCCTGGACTTTTCTCTGAAGTTGGCACATTTTCAGAAATAGTTTTCTGTTCCCTGATTCCTAGAGATGAGAGATTACGACTGACCTAATGTCACTCACCTGGCTTCATGCCTACAGCAGATCTAGAACTCACAGATTCTCAGTTTCTAACCTGATAACAACTCAGCATACAATATTACTATCAATATAATGAATACATCTGTAAGAGATATGAATATATCTCTTAACACTATTATCAGTCATTTTGCTTAATCTAAGATATATTCTTCTAAACCTGGACTTCATATGACATTGATATACTTTATATGCTTTATTTAGTATATGCTTTATTTCAACAACTGTTTGCTTATCTGGAACAATAGAGCAAAGTGTTAAGGTTTTATAAAAAACTGAATTTTGTAGATGATACTAAAATGATTTATACCTATTATCCCAAAGTCAGTAAAAATAAGCTGGATCTTTGATGAGACTACTAGATAGTCTCATCAAAAGTACTAAAAGTAGCACAATCAATTTAAACAGAAGTAAACCTACATTTCTCTATTTTGTATGAAAAAAGAGATACATAAAGTAGAAAGATACTGTGACCAGTGTTAATATATAATGCTGATTTTATAGTGAATCAATAAAAATATAAATACAAAATTTTAGAAAAGTATTAGTATCATGCTTTATTAAGCGTGTTTGGTTTAAAGTACTAACCTTTATGAAATATACCAATAAATTAGAGAGTATCTAGACATATTGTAGACCTACAATATGGGAAAAAGCCTGAAATGCAAATCATATGAAAGGATGTACATGTAGACTGAAAAATATATAGTAAGAGGTGATATAATTACACTCTTCATTATATCAAAAAAGTTATGGAACAAATGAGGATATGATTTGAACAAATGAAATCTATAGTACAATATTTCTTACATATATATATATATATATATAGTCAAATATATTTTAAATAAATTATACTTCCTAAGTTATAGAATGTTTGACCCTAGAACATAGTAGACTCGTACATTAGAAATGATCAGCAGGGACTAGATGATCTTCTG
This sequence comes from Acrochordus granulatus, assembly GCA_032468055.1. NCBI lineage: Eukaryota > Metazoa > Chordata > Lepidosauria > Squamata > Acrochordidae > Acrochordus > Acrochordus granulatus. The sequence continues at coordinate 52,772 of JANHZU010005136.1, read as the reverse complement.
TTGGAAGCTCTATGATACCCAGTCTTTGAATTAGTTGGTAAGTAATGACCTTTAAGGCCATTAGTATATAATGTATTAGTAGATGAATTTGAGAGTGCCATCTTTCTAAGGATCAGAAATTGCCCATTATTCGCCACTTCAGTCAAGGGGTATTTTTGTTGTTGTTGTTGTTATCTTGGATGGTACCACGTCAGATGTTATGTTTGAAACAATTATTTATAAATGAGGAATAAAAAATGTGGTATCAGATTGCCAGGCACAAAATGCATTATAATGAAAAAAATACCTATTATCCCAAATTCAGTAAAAATAACCTGGATCTTGATGCGACTAGAAATATATTTAAATACTCTACAACATATTGAGATGACCATCAAATTGTTGCCAAACATAGATAAAAATTAATAGTTATATCTCAACCAAATGGAAATTCTTTTGTGACAAATGTAGTTACAGATGGCAAATAATGACAATATCTTATAAACAAAGCTATTTCTGCCAATATAGACTCAATCAAGAGAACAGTTTATTGGGAAACTACAAATTAGAATAGGGGAAAATTCAGAGAGGCTGGATAGATTGGGAAGTATGAGAAATAATCTCACATATAGGATATACAAGCAACTTTTTTAACCAGTCCCAGTTTGGCATCCTCAAGATATTTTGGAAATTAAGATCCCATAATTCATAGCTGGAAATTGGAGATATTCTGCTGGACACATGTTAACTGTAGCTGTTTGAATGTATACTTGCTATACAAACTGCTGTTGTGAGTTTGGTTTATTTTTGAATTCACTATAAATAGTTCACAAAGTACATCAACAATTACTACCATTGTGATTGGTGAATATAAATCAAATAAGAGGAACACTTTTTTAGAATTTCATCATAATTATCATCATCTTTGTACTGTCTTTATTATAAGAAAAATACAGTATATTATACAAACTCCCTTTAAATTCTCCTCCTCATTCTTAAAAGAGAACCTTATTTATAAGTATCTATTTTACATCCAGAAAATTCATCTTAAACAAACTGTCCTGCTTGTTCATCTGGAGGCTCAAATAACCAACCTGTCCTAAGTCTGGTTTATATTAAAGTTAAGAAAATAAAGCTATATCCTGATATCATAAATACATAATTATTAACACTAAGTCTTAATAAAAGAATCATTTACCACATGGCTAGTTTGTAAGTTTTCCCAAAGTCGATTTGTTTATTACTATGGAAAATTGACACCCCCAAGTGAGGCACCACTTTGCTATGGTTGGGGGCTTGTGTCTTCTGAAGAAGATGAGAGCTATGCTAGAGGACAGATCTCATCAGAGGAGTAACACAAAGAGTGTCTCCTTCCCATTAAAAAAATATGAGATGTAATTTACAGAAATCCTTACCAGTTCAGTCATCGCCCGGGTTAAATGTTGTTGGGGTTTTTGGAAATCTGGTGAAAATGGACTACAGGATTCCACTGTAGAAGGAAATGGCAAGCCACTCCAGTATCCTGGATACTGGATAGGACACCAGAATCTGAGCCTCTCAGGTAAGAAGCGATTACAAGTAGCTCCAGAAAGAGTGTTTTGGCTGGTCCAAAGCTGAAAGGATGCTCAGCTGTGGATGTGTCTGGTGGTGAAAGGAAGTGCAGTACTGTAAAGAAAGTAAAGCATAGGGACCTGGAATGTATGTTCAATGAATCAAGGTAAGCTGGATGTGGTCAAAGATGAGATGGAAAGATTGAACATCGACATCTTGGGAATAAGTGAACTAAAATGGACAGGAATGGGTGGATTTAATTCAGATGATCACTATATCTGTTATTATGAATAAGAATCCCTTAGAAAAAATGGAGTAGCCATCATAATAAATAAAAAGTGAGAAAAGTAAGTACTAGGATACAATGTCCAAAATGACAGAGGTGCATAACGTTATACAAGAGGTAGTTATTAAAACCATCCCAAAGAAACAGAAATGAAAGAAAGCAAAGTGGCTTCTGATGAGGTTTTACAAAGAGCTAAGAAAGAAGGAGAGTGAAAGGCAAGGAAGAAAGGGAAAGATATACCCAACTGAATGCAGATTTCCAGAGAATAGCAAGGAGAGATAAGAAGGACTACTTAAATGAACAGTGCAAAGAAATAGAGGAAAACAATGGACAGGGAAAGACTAGATATCTCTTCTATTTAAAAATCTTTCAATTTTCCAAAGAAAATTGGAGATATCAAGGGAAACTTTCATGCAAAAGTAGTAAAGGACAAAAATGGTAGGAACCTAACAGAAGCAGAAGAGATTAAGAAGAGATGTGACTGTAGGCCTAGAGCCAGATATCCTGTGGTGAAGTCATGTGGGCCTTATGAAACTTTAGTAACAACAAAGTTAATGGACCTAAATAAAATCCTAAAAGATGATGCTGTTAAAATGCTGCACACAATATGCCAGAAATTTGGAAAATTCAACAGTGGCTACAGGATTGGAAAAAGTCAGTTTACGTTCCAATCCCAAAGAAGTGCAATGCCAAAGAAAGTTCAAACTACCATGCAATTGCACTCATTTCACATGCTAGCAAGGTTACACTCAAAATACTACAAGCTAGGCTTCAGCTGTATGTGAACCGAGAACTACCAGAGTACAAGCTGGGTTTCAAAGAGGCAGAAGAAATAGAGATCAAATTGCCAATATTCACTGGATCATGGAGAAAGCAAAGGAGTTCCAGAAAAAAACTTACTTCTGATTATTGACTACACTAAAGTCTTTGATTGTGTGGACTGCAACCAACTATAGCAAATTCTTAAAGAAATGGGAGTACCAGACCACCTTGATTCCTGAGAAACCCTTATGCCAATCAAGAAGCAACATTTAGAACTAGACATGGAACAATGGATTGGTTCAAAATTGGGAAAGGAGTATGACAAGGCTGTATATTGTCACCCTGCTTATTTAACTTATATGCAGAGTACATCATGCAAAATGCCGGGCTGGGTGAATCACGAGTCAGAATTAAGATTGCCAGGAGAAACCTCAACAACTTCCAATATGCAGACAATACCACTAATTGCAGAAAGTGAAGAGGAACTGAAGAGCCTCTTGATGAGGGTGAAACAGGAGAGTGCAAAAGCTGGCTTGAAACTCAGCATTAAAAAACTAAGATCATAACATCTGTTCCCATCACTTCCTGGCAAATAGAAGGAGAAGAAATGAAAGCAGTGAAAGATTTTACATTCTTGGGCTCCAAGATCACTGAAGATAGTGACTGCAGCATGAAATTAAAAGATGCTTGCTCCTTTGGAGGAAAGCTATGGCAAATCTAGACAGCATATTAAAAAGCAGAGACATCACTTTGCCAACAAAGCTATGGTTTTCCCAGTAGTCATGTATGGCTGTGAGAGCTGGACCATAAGGAAGGCTGAGCATCGAAGAATTCAGACTATGAGAGATCAAACCAGTCAATCCTAAAAAAATCAACCTCTGACTGTTCATCAGAAGGACAGATACTGTAGCTGAAGCTCAAATACTTTGGCCACCCTAATGCAAAGAGAGGACTCATTGGAAAAGACCATGATGCTGGGAAAGATTGAAGGCAAATGGAGAAGAGGATGGCTGAGGATGAGATTGTTAGATAGTATTATAGATGAAATGGGTGTGGATTTGGCCAGACTCCGAAAGGCAGTGCAGGACAGGGAGGGTGATGAAGAGTTGGACATAACTGAGACCCTGAACAACAATGTTTTTTTTAATAAATATAATTTGCAATATTTTTTGATTTTTGACTGTAACTCAACTTTATAAGTTAATTCTTTTGGGAAGAGTTAATTTATTATTGTTTTGTTTTCTTATCTAATTTAATCATAATGCTTTGTTGTTTTCCATATTGTTCACTGACAAACCTCATACATCAGTATTTATTTCTGATGCTAAAAGACAGGATGTAAATATTTTAAAGAAAATAAATATTACTGTCAACATCTTAGGAGATACCACATGTATTTGTGTGTGAGAAAGAAAGAAAGTGCCTTATCTGGAGGAAGCAGGGGGTATGATTCTGGGCTGCTTTCCCAATTGAAATTAGTCAGACTTTCTCTATGAGTCTTTCACCCAAACTTAAAGACAAGTTTATTTTAAGTGGTTTTTAATGTACAACACTCATTTTAATACTGTCTTTTCTAATTACTGCCAATTCTAACATTAGTTTCCCTTTCTATTAGATTTATGCTGGTTTTGCTTTATCTGAAATATTGATTGCATTGTATTTTCTTTCTTCATGGTTTAAAAAACTGTTTAATTTTATTAAAAGGATATATTATATTTCATACTTCTACATAATTTTAACTCTGTAGCTGGACTAGTGAGTATATTCTCTTAATTGTAGTTACTATACAAATACGTTATAATCACAACTCGGAGATGTTTCCAAAAAACAAATTAAGATACAATAACTATTCAGTTAGTCATCCATTGTATTTGATCATTTCCATTCTCTGACAAAACTCAATTTTACAACAAAGTTTTATGCTGGTTGATGATTACAATAAAGACTCAGGTAGGCTTGGTCTAGTTTAAAAAGAAGTCTAAATATGGACAGCCTTTCCGATCCTGGCACGCTGAAACTCAATAGAATGCCATAGTGAAAAGGATTTTAGAAATGTATCCCATTTATCTTTTTAATGTCTTGCCTTCTCTATGCCTTGAGGAAGGACAGAGGAAGGCAGACATTCAAACAACTGATACTATGGGAGTAAAAAAAAGGATGTAAGTGAAAAGAATAGTATTATATGTCCAATGCAGCAGTATCTCCTCAATTCTCTACCTACTGAATTTGCATTAAAGCAAGGCTGGGACAGAACTACAACACCCAGCTACTCAAGCCAATAGGGATAAATGACCAGCAATGAGGGTTGGAATTTGCCAACATTTGGATTCATCATTCTTTGATTAAATAGTTCTATCATGCATAATTATGACATTCTTCCATTTGACTTTTAGATGGAATGACAGTTTTTGTTTCTATAATCACTATGTACAAAATTGCAAAAACTTGCAAAAACTCTCAAAAAAGCAACTGGAAAAAAGTTTTTGCAAGTTTTTTGCAATTTTGCTATAAATCATGACTTGAATTAATGAATACATAGACATTTACACAGGATTAGGTTTGAGAATGTTTTTTAATATTCTAAATCCCCCAAAGTTGTTTTGCAACACTTAGAGAGAGAGAGAGACTGAAGGAGGGAAAGCCTAGACAACCCAGTAGGACCAGAAGAGATTTTGCATAGTAAAGGGAGTAAGGGAGAAAATCTAAAGCAGCCTTCCCCAAATTAGATGTCCTGAAGAGATCTAGATTTCAACTTCCAAAATTCAGTAGTCAGTACTGCCCTGAGAATTTTGAAAAAACATAGTCTCTTAGTGAAACATCTAAAAAAAAACTATGGGAGAAGCAGGACCAGCTAACTGAGAAATTTAAAGGGAATGAAATGGCTCAGTCATATCATTTATTACCGATATAACGTTGAATACATAACAGTAAGAAAACTTATATTAAAGTTTAATTATGAGTGTTAATATAGCTATGAAAGAGGATAGTAGAATTAATATGTGTTTGGTTGTATTAGTTTATGTTAATTTAGGGGAAAACATTTTTCTCTAAATATAGGATCTATAGTTTGTTTACATTAATCCAATTATCCTTCCAAACAGGTTTCAGCAGATCAGCATAAGGCAGTACAAGTTTAGATCTGGTCAGTCCATGAATGGGGGACCAGCGAGGGAATTCTTGGAGTGAAGGCTAGCTAAATAAACATTCTTGAAGTAAACCATCTCTGTATTACTATCAAGAAAACTGTATTGATATGACTCTGTAACTATCAGGAGCTGAGCTTGACTCAACAGAATATTTAGCTTCCCAACAGAACATCTGTATCTGAAGAACACAATATGGTCAGCAAATGATTAGGCTTTAATAAATCAGTTTTATTAATATATAATTTAAAAATCATTAGTTTCTTTAATTAATTGCAAGAGCCCAATTCTTTAAAATGATGGCAAATTTGTTAAAGACTTTTTCTAATTTCTAGAAACAAAGTCGCAAACAGATACAGACTTTGTCAAGTTGAGCTCCCAGAAGATTATCACAAAGCCCATAAACTGTGGCAGACAGTAGTTTTCCTCTTGTATGCAAGCTGCCTCCCACGTTTTATTCCCTGACAGCCTTGCTTTGTGTGTTCTCTTGATCTTCTTGTTTCAAGTCTTGACAGCAATGCATTTATTCTTGTAATTTAATCTTTCTGTATTAACTAAATGCCATGAAAGTGAAGATGTTTTTAATTGATAATAACAATATACTGTTAAATGATGTTGGATTTGTTCTTTCTGCAATGCTGGAAAAAATAGAAGAAAATACCATTATATATGATAATAAATATAGTATTGATAATCAACCAGTCCAGACCATGAAGCTGAATAGAGAAAGCAATTTTAAAAAGATAGACAAAAAACTGAGCATCTGTTTCAGCACTGAATGCTTCAAATGGAATTAAAATTAATACTCAAACCCAGCCACATGGATCTTTTTATATGATAAACATCTAAAGTTGAGCTCAGCTCTTGGTAACTACATGGACAGATTTCTATTGTTTTCTTGGCAACAGTTTGGATGTGATTTGTCCCTGTCTTCTTCCAGGGTCTAGATTACTGTTCTGAAATGTCCTGATGATCTCCCATTCAATTACTAATCAAGTCCAACCTAGTTTGTAGCTTTTGCAAAAGTAGCTTCTGTCACCTTGTGTGATTGAATGAATTATACTTAACCAAAACATTGATATTCAGTTGTATGCTTAGGAAGATGTAGAGATGTGGAAGATTCAGGAAAGAGATTTTCTGGGCACTTTATGTCAAAGAATCCTCAATTCCTCTTTAAGAAAAGAAAAAAATATTTTATGCCTCTCTGCTTGTAACAAAAAGTTATTACAGAAAAACAGACGAGATTGTCCCAGAAAGCATGGTACTACATATTGTATTCTCCATATCATAAAACTCCCCTTGAAAGCCTTATTTCTCCTGGAAAGCTTGTAAGAGAAGAGTTTTTTAAAACAAAAAAGCTAATATAAGAACAAAACAAAGCAAACAAATTGATTTCATATTTAAAACAGCTTTAGATGAGAGAAAAGTGTAATAAGATGGATAAAACTACAGAAGCCAGGTTAATTTCATCAGCATCAAATTTTAGTAACCTATCCTCTCAGCATTCTCATTATTCTGTTTGAATTTCAGTGC
>JANHZU010005135.1:412378-434175 GCA_032468055.1 Acrochordus granulatus | reverse complement strand
CCAAACTACCAGCTGACTTGAGGAGAGTTCTTCTCTGTCTCTCATTTCAGTTTTTCTTTTATAACTTGATTAACAATAGTAGTTTAGACTTTGTGTACCACAGAGAAATTACTTAGTTCCTATACCATGCTTTAATCATTTAAATAGCATTAGAGAATATAAATATAGTGGAACTTTAGATTGCGAGCATCTCAGTTCACAAGATTTTCGCAAGATGAGCAAAAATGTTTAATAACATTTAATTCAGTTAACAAGTGACAACTCGCAAGATGAGCACCGTGTGATGAGCTTGCGTGGGAAATCTCACAACGGAGCCAGTGGTTCTTCTCTCTCACTGCATAAAAAGCGAAAATTAAGTGAAAGTCGTTCAAGAGAAAGAACTGCCAAGACTCAGATTCCAGATTCTCCTTCCAGGTAATCCCCCTCCCTCTCCTCTCCCTCATGCCAGCCAGGACTCTTCTCAAAGCGTAGGAAGATTGACCCTCTGTCTTCCCTGTCACTCAAACACACACACACACACACACAGAGCCCTCCCCCCTCCTGCCCATCTCTTCAAGTGTAGGAAGATTGACCCTCCATCTTCCCTGTTACTCACTCACTCACTTCTCTCTCTCTCTCTCTCACACACACACCCTCCTTACCCTGCACCATCCAGCCTATCTCCCTCCTGCTTGTCTCTTCTCCCCTCTCATAGCACGGAGGCAGATTATGATAAGAAACATTTCCACACCACCCAGGAAAGACTCCCAGAAAGGCACTGCTAAGGGAAAAGGCCATTTTGCCTTGAGTGGCGGCAGCAGCGGATCCTCCTGATCCAACAGGTCCACCCAGACAGCAGCCGGCCGAGCAGCAGCCAATGGCCAGAATCTGCCTCGGAGTGGATCCGTAAGTGCTGGTTAATTTGTTTTATTTATGCTTTATATTGTGTATTAATCATTGTTACTTATTTCATATATTAGGGACAATAATTTCTACATAAAATTCCATTGAAAATGATTTTTTTGTGAATATTTTTGGGGGCGTGGAATGGATCATCCAACTTTACACTGTTCCCTATGGGAAACCTTGCTTCAGTTTAAGAACAATTCAGACTAAGAGTATTCTTCCAGAACAAATTAGGCTCGCAATCAGAAGTTTCATTGTACAAAATGGGACTATCCTGTATGTTTGTTACAAAGACTGACCACATAATTATTAATGCAGAAATTTTAAGTACATTTACAGATGTGCATTCATAAGCAAAAAAATACTCTGAAACAAATAACCATAGGATACCTTCTTTGAGAAAATATTCTGAAGTGAAAAGCAGAGAGTTGCAGCCAGGGCACTGATAAGTCCCCAAGTGTCAAATGAAAGTTCTGTAACTGTGGCCAGCAGGACTCCACCAATAATAGGAATAAGCGATAAATACACCTGGGAGAAGAAGAGAAAAAGTACTACATATATGGGGCAGCAACTATTTTCCAAGTTTAGGTGGCACAGACAGTTTATGCAAGCCTCAGAAAATTCTCTTCGCAAAATATTTTTTTCAAATAAACATTTCAATGGAACAATCATAGGAGAAGCATCAAAAAGCTTCACCTCTCTGGCTACTCCCATTTCTGTTACCTTGGTTGTTTGCTTTTCCTTCATGATGATTCTTGACAGAAGAACAACCCAAATAGGCATTGTTGCTTTAACTGGAAGGAGAAAGAAGAATTAAATTGAGAACAAAGGCCAGCAACAAGACCTGTGAAATAAAAGGAAGCTAGTTAAAAACTGAAATATTTCACGCAGATATTACTCAACACAGCATAACATAGTATAAATATTTGCTCAACTGCCACTCACATGCAAAAGATCCCAGGGTGACACCATGGCACTACCTAGCCTGAGACTTGCTCCCATTATACTTCTTGCTTTACAATTAAGCTTCATGTTACTCTAAAAAATAGGGACTGCTTTTCTAAATAAGACACAAAAATCTTGCATGAATGCAATAATTTTTAATATAAAATTAAACAAGAAACTATAAGTTCACAGTATGAAATATTGAATTATATTCTATCTTATGTCCATAACAATTCTGCAAGAAATTAAAGATAGATAACGGCTCCATGAGATTTTTGAGACAACAAAAATATGTCTGAATCCTTTTCAGGCAGAATCGTTTATGAATGAAATAAATTTACTTAAGCAACAAGATATTTTACTCCTCTGTGTTCCCTGTGGCTTCTCAGCAGAATGTGATACTATACACAAGGCATGGGGAAAAATGAATTATACCCTCCCATACACAAGTTGTTTATACTGACAGAAGATCTTCAAATGAAGGTGGTCTACTATTATTCCATCATTAGTCAGCACAACTCCCAGTTTTTCTTGTGTTTGCTTCCCTCTGTGTGAGGTATCAGACATTTTGGACTGACCACATTATTGGCAGTAGGAAGTTTTTTTTCTTACAATGCTAACCCCTCCAGGCATGTTTTTTCTTCCTCAGTATAAATAAGCAAATGCATTTCAATGGTAAAATGGTCATGTGGCTCACTATTACTTCTTTTCTTCCTATATAGATACCATCTTTCTTCCAATAGGAAAAGCTGCCTTTTCTCTTGAAGCCTTGCCAACATTCTACACATAGATGGAGACAGCCAGGCAATCTGATAAAAACTGTTACCTCCATACAGGGAAGCCTTACCAAAGTAGTTTAGCACTGAACTATGAAAGAAAAGATCAAGATTCCAATCCATGCTCAGTCAATATGACCCCATTGGGTAATACCGGACCAATCACTACCTCTTAATCCATCTTACCTCACAAGGCAGCTGTTGTGGAGATAACAGGAGACAGCATAATGCACTGCTGCACCTTGTGATTAGTAGTCGAAGTGTGGGACTGGCACCAGACACACCCATGAAGCTTACTGGGTGACTTTGGGCCAGTCATCCTCTCACCTCACACGGTTATTATTAAGGAGAAAAACAGGAAGAAATGCTAAGCATACTACCTTAGATTGAACAATATGAAGGATAAAAATCTAACATACAGGTCAAGTGCTTCCCTCTTTCTCATTTACTATGCACCGGGCACAGAAAAACGTTCTTTCCACACAAACACATCCGCAGGTAGCGTTTCATATTCCCTCGTTCTGGAGCATGATGAAAGTGAAGTGCATCTCCCCCTCCCAACACTTTTTTTCCACTCTGAAAGCACTCTGCATAAGAACCAGAGACTCCCTTCCCTCTCGCCCCTCCGTACCGGTGTGAGCGTAGGAAACTGGGACGCGCCAAAGGGAGACGTGAGCTGAGACGGAGGCTAAGTACTTGCCAAAAGCGAGAGGAAGGATGAGACGCGGGTACGCGCGGGGAGGCAGTTGGGCAGGGCTGGCGGCGGGTACGCGCCAGGCCCGCAACAAGGGGGGCAGGAGCGCCACCAGGCCCAGCACGTGGCATAGCGAGACCGTCACGGGCCGCGGGAATGCGCCCAGCAGCACCTTATTCACCACATTCCCTCCAGCGCTCAGCGCGTACCACACCAGGCAGAGCGCGGGCACGCGAAGCAGCCCCGATGATCCGCGGGGGGATGTGCCGGAGGGGTTGGCGGGCGAAGGGGGAGCGGCAGGGGAAAGGAGGAGGCCCGGAGGTGGCGGCGGCGGCGGCGGCGACACCATCCTCGAGCCGGGGAGAAAAGCTGCACCGGTGCCTCCGCAGCCGGGCCGGAGCCGCTTTGCCTTTTCCCTCAGACGCGTCACTTCCGCACAGCCGGCGGAAGCGGATCGCCATAGCGACGGAAGCCTGGGGGACGGCGCCGTTCAATTTCAGAAAAGCGAAGTCCCCGCCGGGTGGCCCCGGCCGAGGGGAAGGGCCGGGCTTGCTCCGTACTCCCTCTGCGCGGAGCGGGGAAGTTCGCGCGTCAAGGCGCTTGGGGGGCGAGGAGCGACCACGCGGCTGTCGCCCCGAAAGTTTTGGGCATTTTATTATTCTCGGTCTCCCATGGCCGAAGCCTCCGCTGGGCGTTTCCGTGCCTGCACTTCCACGCCTCTCGTACGGTCAGGTGCGGCGGGATGCGACCGCAGAGCGCCGATCGCGAGGCGTCCTTACCTTCGTTCCGGAACTCGCGCGCCTCTGAAACGAACGTGGTATCGGGCGGACAGCGCTCACCTTGGCGTCCGCTCCAGTTCGGCCGGGTGCGTTTGTAGCTGCCGAAAGTGACTTGTACGACAAAACGGCGCCATATCCTCTGACAATGGACCTAACCACTGAAGCAGGATTTCAGGAAAGAAAGTCCAAAACATGAAATTACAGAAGTCTGGTATCGAGGGTTCCACTAAGGTGTGCCCAAAACGGAAAAATGGGATTTTGTTTAAGCTCAGAATAAAAGAGCCTCACTCTAAATATTCCAAGCTTGCTGGATTCTGCAAAAAAAAATTCAAAATTTCTTGAATGTCTTGTTCCAACCTGAAAACAAAATTCTCTGTACCGAAATCAGAACACTTAAAAAAGTGTCAATTTAGAGATCAAAGCATTTTAAATTGTTTTGCACATCCCAATATTTCATGTTTCTGTCAAAGCCTGGACCAGAGAAAAGCATTTGCCATAGCAATACAGTTCAAAATGTTATTTGAATGATACTATTTTAAATATTTGACAGTGCGTAACAATACACCATGATAATTACAATAAACCTACAATGCATGCTTGCCCCTCATTTCCTTTCCCATACTGCCTGGGCTGGGGAGTGGGATAAAGGCCAGCAAATAACGACTTGGCTAATATTCTGAAGTGCCCAAGATGCTGTGAACATCTGTTTGCATGCTATCCTCTTAATTTTGTAAATTTTACTTTGCTAAATTGTCCATTTTTCTTTTGCTGCAATAAATATGGCTATTTGTGAAGCATCCTATTTAAAATAAGTTTAAATGATGCAGATGCTACCCTTGGGGCTTCAGGTCAGGTTTCTTTTTTAACATAACTACACATTTCTATTTAAATTTCATTTATCTTGTTTTCCCACTTTTATTAATTTTTGCAAAACTAAAATATTGACAAAATAGTAATGGCCCCATATAAAACAATGTACATAACATTCATTCCTTCTATCTTACTCTCCCAAAAAAAAATCGTGACTGCCCAAACATCTCCCACTGGATTAGAACTTTTTTCTTCCACACTTAATACCATCCTAATCCAACACTATCAGCACTCACCACACTGCCTCATTATACCTAAAACTTATGTACGAAATCTAGACATGGATTTAAAGAAAATAAATTTCAAATTAGCTGCAGACAGGCAGAGGCATCACAGGCCAAGAGAAATAAAACATTCTTTCTCTGATACCTCCATAGAGGAATTCCAAGTTTGGGGTTGAAAATATCACCTCAGAGCTATCCAAAGAATAGATTCACATAACTTTAGTAAATCAAGTAAATTGGTCTCAGTGTGATGATCAAACCCAGAAACTACATTATTTAAGAAAATCTTTATATCCACGCCATATTCAGCATTAGTCACTGAGTGAGGCTCTGGCTACCTATGTTCATAGTATTATTCCAACCTTAAAGTAAGGGTTAACAAGGTTGTTTATATTTTCTGGCATCTGACACAAAGATGAGAACATCCACAAGTGAAGAGTTGTTCCAAGCGCGCTTATTTCATCCTCTCCCCCCTTCCCCCATCTTATGGAGAGGGTGAAATAGGGACTGGAAAAGGGCACAGGTGGCAAAGTTTAACTCTAATTCTGATCTGGCCATCATGGAATTTTTACAGCAATGTTTTTAAAAAAACAGGAATCGACAGCCACAAAAAATATGAGGTACCGGCCCAAGTCACTGCTCCCAGTCTAATTATACCAGCCTTCTTTGATTATTGACATCAGATTATTGTGTGAATAACTAAACTATAGTTAATGCTAGACTACTGGGCAACTTGTATAAACATCCAATATGATGGAGCTACTGGTAGTAGGAATATTGCATACTGTATGCTATGGGAAGGTTGAACTAAGCAGCAAAGGTTAAAAGCTTGCATCTGATCCCATAGACATAGGTTTTTCTACTCCTACTGTAGTAGTTTTAACTAGGTGACATTAAAAAGTTATGAAAAAATGGCAGAAAAGCTTCATTCACTGGATTCATGCATAGAAACTAGAGCAGAATGGGAAGAAATAAGAAAATGTAGAGCTTACTCTTTCACAACTACAACAGCTTCTAAAAACTTCAGTCTTTTCACAGGTGGAGTTGGCTAGAATAAGATAGGATTGCTGTCTCTTCCATTCCAGCTTTGAAGACACACAGGATGGTGAAAATCTGCTTAAAGAATAGGGAGGTAGTACTTTCTCCAGAGTACTTTCAGCAGCCACAGCCAACAGTGTCAATCTTGAAGAATACAGAGAATTGTATCTGAATGTCAGATTCCTGTCCCTAGCAAAATATAAAATACCTCTTACTTGAACTAGTACTGTATATATTCAAACTGAAAGATGTTTGTTTGGGAAAAACCTCTTGTTACTGTAGAGGTTGTACATTTGTCCTCTGGAGCTTAGTATAGCACAAAAATATTAAAGAAGGCTATTATTGTATGTGCTTTCCCTTGCCCAAATAAAACTATCAGTTAAAAAGCAATGTCCAACTAACCAAAAAACAGATCAACACATGCCTTCCAGATGCACTGAAGTGAAACTCCCACAATCCTGTCACCTGTCATGTTGTTAGCCTAAGACCAAGAAGAATGGATTATACAGAATGCAACATCAGGAATAGATTTCAGCCTCCTGAAGTCCTCAATTTTTGGATGAAGATTTTTAAAAATCTCTTAGGCTGAAGTTCAACATTTCCTTGATCAGGCTTTACTAGGTAGCCAAAGGCTGAGTATTTGAACATTTTACTACATAAACTGCTCTTTTTCTCCTGACAAAAAAAATCAAATAATTTGTTCTAGTTAGCTTTAAAGTTAAATCAGATTTTGCAATGATAACACATATTATGGTTGTCATTCAATTAAAGAAGTTGTGATTAATTACTCAAGTACAGTTTAAACCCAAAGACACACTTTCTTTTGGCATTGCAGGGAAAAAGCTGTGCCTCTCAAGATACTACTGATTAAAACTCTCTTGTACCACAATTTCCAGTAATCAGTGATGAGAACACAGTACAACAGTATCTGACAGTCTAAAATATAGATTATAGATATTATATACCCCTTTTCACAGACAATTGCAAAGCAGTTTGCAAATTAAAATATAGGTAGTTCTTGACTTATAACCACAATTTGGACCAAAACTCCAGTTGCTAGGTAATGCAATTGTTAAGTGAGTTGTGCCTGATTTTTTTTACAACTTTTGCCTTGGTCATTAAGTGAATCACTGTGGTCATTAAGCTAATCCAGCTTCCCCCACAGATTTTGTGGGAAACCCTCTAAGAAGGTAGCAAATGGCAACTATGTGACCCCAGATGCAGGTTGCCAAGCGCTCAAATTTTGATCATGTAACCGTGGGGACACTGCAGTCGTCATAAATGTAAGGACTGGCCATAAGTCACTTTTTTCAGCACCATAACTTTGAACAGTTGTTAAACAAATGGTTGTAAGTCAAAGACTATCTGTATAAAACAAGTCATTATCTTTATTCTTCCTGGATATTGCAAAAGAGTTATTTCTAAGTATTGTATGATCTGCAGCTGAGGTCATCCTGGAGACAATGGCCAAACTGGGCACTTGAGTGGAATGTTAGAATCATGCTCAAAAAACATGCAGCACCAGGACAAAGACTAAATTTGATTTAATTTAAATGTACACTTAATCAGAATTGAATTAAATGCAATTAATATTACACCTCATATATTTAACAACTCTTCTCGTACTGACACATTAAACAATTCAGCAACTGTTCTGAAGAGAACTCTGGGAGGTGCAGCCAAGGCAGGGGTGGGAGGAGATGATATACAGGGCCCTATGGCCTCAGGTTATGCATCTCTGGTCAGAGACTCAGTGGTGCAGAAAATACACATTTTATAAGCTTATTCTTTTAATTGTCCAACAGGAGACAAGAAAGGCTCCACTTCCACCTGTGACTTCATATAAACCTTCATCTGCATCTGACCATTTTTGAAATATTAGAAAGTGACAGTGTATTTTGTGCAAATTTTTTTATTTCCACATTTATATCACAATGTGTCCACTGAAAGGACCAATAGCAAAGTTACTCCCTTCTGTGCCGAAGAACACAGAAGTCTAGTTACTGTACATTCACTAAGGCTGTTTTTGCAAGTCGCTTTTGTGATGGATATCCATAAGGCAAACAATATCTAAAGGAATGGTAACAAGTATATTTCCAGCATACAAACAGGCTTCTGTCTCCCTCTTCACAGGACATTTACAAACTAGTAGCACCCTCAGTACAAGTTGGAATTTTCTTTGTTAAACAAAACAAAACAAAAACAAAAACCACTTTTTTCCCTGCTTTCTCGTAGAAAATCTGAAGAAAGGGGTTGACGTGCTTAGGCTGGTGGTGCTGCTGGGAGAACTGTGAACACGTTTTGCAGCATTTCATGGATCTGAATTGAAATTGAAACCAGACTACATCCCGTGCTGAGCTGAACTTGGGCATCTCTCTTTCTGGCCCTCCCTGCACCGCAGAGCACATATCATTGCAAGCCACATCTCCACATCAGGGGGACTTTTGAAGAGAGATGTAATGCAAAGAACTACTACCTACAGTTTTGCACAGTTCATTTAAAACATCTCACTGCCGTATTATTTAAGAAAATGAAATCAAGACAAATAAATAGACCCAAACTACTCTGGGTTAATGTTCCATTTTCACAATTATCCACCTGTACCTGCCTGACTTTGGATTCTGGCATTCACAAACAGCTGGAAACAATTTTCACCTTTTGAAAATGAACACTTCTGTTTTGCTTTGTTTCTAACAGCTGGCTTGCTAGAGTTTGGAACTCTACTTGTTTTTAATCAAACCTTTGTTATGCCTCCCTTTGCAATTTTGTTAGTAAACTGGTAGCAGCACTTCACAAAAAAGAAGTTTTAACAAGAAAGAAGAAACTGCCAGTGTCCAGCTCTCTGACACACCCTCTCTGCTTTGTGAGCCTCTTTCAGCATGATGGGGGTAGATGGGGGATGGCACAGCACCTGCCCACTTTACTAACCTGCCAGTGTAAAAAGCATCTTAGCAAAATTGTACTCAGTCTAGGCAGACGTAAGGCAGGATGTTCAGGCGACCCTCATCCCCATGTGGGTCGAGCGATATGCACTGCGTCCAATCATACCAGTTACCCTGTGTATCATAACATCCGTTCACGCCAGGCCAGTGGTGGCTGCATATCCTGTCAAGGTCATCCTGCATCACCTCCCGTGTTACCCCAGGCAAGTCTGCAGGTTTGCTGTGGGGAGCCAGGACATGAGTTTTCCGGGCTTCTCTCCTAGTGCTTTCCTCCTGCTTTAAATATTCAGACATGAAGTAGTGAGCCCCTGGAGTCTGCACCCCTGAGGAGGACAGCAAGCTACTCTGCCTGTTTAAATAGGACTGAATTATTTCATTCCGGGACAATTCTTTCCAATTTGTTTGTTCAAAAGGACTCTGCAGAGATGGCTTTGGCTCCTGCTTATCTGCGCCTGTCCTGTGCTGCTCAGCAAGAGCAGGAAGATCCACCTGCAAAGAGTCCCTCTGTGCTAAAGGCTTGATCTCACCCGTCATGGGGTCAAAAGTCAGTCGCCGCTCTTTTTTTAACCGTACAGGCTTGACCCCGCCTTCCATGACCTGCCCATCCAAGTTGACCATGTAGTCTTTGGGCCGGTACTTTTTCTTCTTTTTGCTGTCAGACCCTGATGCAGCACTGTCACTGTCCATCCTTGAAGCATCCGGTGACAAGTCAATCAAAGACTCTACTGCATGGGAGCCTACTCCACTGCTGGGAGAGGCCCCTGCACTGAGCTGAAGCTGGCCCTCAGGCACTCTTTGCTGCTCCAGGTCGTGAAGGGATGCTTCAGGGTCCACTTGATGAGATGCTTCCAATCTCTTTGCTAGCGCTGGCTGTGGTGACAACTGCACTAGAGAGGGTGGAGGGGGCGATAAGGGCACTGGAACATCCAGAAGAGGGGGCCTTGGACATGGAGCAAGCGTCAAATTCTTGGGGGAGTATGTGGCATGTTGCCGAGCAAATGTTTCCAGTCTGACATTCCTGGGACTGAATGAGGAGCAACGGGGGCTCCTAGGTTGGTTGGCAGCAGCCTCCTCTGCTTTGTCATGCTGCTGCTGCTGCAACACTGCTGTTTTCAACAGTAAGGATGTCCCAGATGTTTTGAAGAGTCCTGGAGAGCTGGTGTGGGGCCGAACTGCATTAATGGGGATCTTGCTGGGCTTGTCATTTTCACTCAACTCATCCCTGTTGTTTTCTGGCCCTGGGAGAAGACTCACATCTTGTGGAGGGTTAGGAAAACTCTCTGGGCTTCCACCAATCCCATTGGTAGGAGGTGGAGAAGAGTTTTGTAATACTTCATAACTGGCTTTTGAAACTTTTGGCAGCGGCAGAGGAAGACCATCCTTAGGTTCACCTTGCCTCTTCCGATTCCCTGGCTTTGGAGAGTGCAGCTTTTGGACATCATTTCTATTCTTCACATCTTGAACGGGTTTAGATCCAATCACAGTTCCAGGAGAAGTTTCCACACGGCAGTTGTGAGCTCCACCATTGGCTGATCCAGGTGGATTTGGCAATCCTCTCAAAGTGGCCTCATTCTGTGAAACAGGCTCAATCAGCTTCTGCCAATTCCGCAACAATTTTTTGGCCCGTTTGGCAAGCTCCTCGTTCTTGGTTTTCTTTCTCACATCATTGATGAGCTTCCCCAGTCGTGTTTCCTAAGTTTTTTTTAAAGAACAACACAAAGAAGGTTACATCAAATATCTCTAAAGGAGAAACTTCTTTTATTCTCTCAGTGGCTGTGTTTTGATCAGATTTATGGCCCAGAAGAGAAAAAAGAGTATAGGGAAATTCTATAGGTTGACTTTGAGACTCACTTTTTTAATCACAATCAAAAAGGGAAACAATTACCATACCACCAGAAGAAGTATACAGTAATTCAGGAGCAAGGAGCATGCTGTCATTTGTATGCTTGTGAGGTGGAAAATTCTCCAGGAAACTTTCTTTGATTGCACATTTTCCTACAGAATTGGTTCCATTTTGAGAAATAATTCCTTTGCTAAAATTTGCAATCCATGAAGTGTAAACCAAAAGGGTAGCTATATTTTGAAACAATTCTAACCAACTATAGCATCAAATCATGTTTTTTACATGATTAACAATTCAGGTATGCTAAAATGAGAACATTAGAATAATTTTAGTACTTTAACAGCTAGTGTGGTACAACGGTTAAGGTGTTGGGCTTAAGAGTAGAGAACCAGATTCAATTCTATCCACAACCATAGAAATTCTCTGGATGACTTTGAGCTAGTTACTCATTCTCAGTCCAGTTTACTTCACAAAGCTGTAATTGTGGGTAAAAAATAGAAAGACCTATGTTACACCATCATGGATTTTTATATCAAATAAATAATCATCTTCTAAAAACCTCATCATTGCAAAACCTCTGTTATTTTTTCAAATATATACAGTACAGTGCAAAAATCTTAGGCCGTTTTGTTTCAGCAAAGTTTTAATTATTTTTACAACGAAGTTGTAATTATTTTTCAGTCTCTGTATTAATTTCAAACAGAAAATACAAGAAATATGTACACAAAATTTAAACAAACACATTTTCCAGAACAAAATGGCTTCTTTAGGCAAAAGTCAGTATTAAATAGTTGTCACTTTATTAAATAGACAGTACTAAATACTTGTCACCTTAGGCAATGGAAGCTGTCTTTTCTGTTTTTTCCTGTTTTTGAATACTGCATACACATTTCCTGTATTTTCTGGTTATATTTTAATAAAGAGAATGAGACATAATTAAATATGGTCATTATACAATTGCTAAAACAACAAATATAATGGTGGCCTTAGACTTTTGCACAGTACTGTACATTAATTTTGAAATAAATATTGGGGTTTGTTTGAATATATTAACATTTATAATACTAAAGCTACACTAAGTTAATTTTTTCAAATACTTTAATTGAACTATTTTTAAAATTATAGCATGAATGAGAATATATATATATTCTCATGAGAATATATCTCATGAATGAGACATTTTTAAAATTGCACTGAAAAATATTTTGTATAGTATTTGTATCAAACCTACTTGTTAAAGAAGTAAAAAATCAAATTGATAAATAAAGTGGTAGAATATTCTTTGGTTCTTTTTTCCAAATCTATAATCTCATCCAAGATTATTTGCACAAATCAAGTATCTGCAGTAAGGATATTCTGATGTTAGGATAGACTGATCCCATTCAAATATATCTTGAAGTGGCAGTTAAATCAAGCTGGTACCATTATGCAAGCCATTTTGGACTTAATAAAGCAGGGCAGTCGAGAATTATCCCAACTCTAAATTAAGTTTGTAACATTAACTAGTCATAAATTATACTCCCTATTTCTGACTGATGTCGGCAGAGAAAACTGTGGGCAGCTTCCATGGAATTCCATAGGCTACAGCAGTAAGTGAACTGTAACAAGTTCAGACAAGCTGTCAACACTATTACTGGTAGCATTCTTTGTATGAATCAATTTTTTTATCACAAGGAGAGTCTAATATCTATGAGCTATTACAGAATACGGATATTATGTCAAAATATGAATATGAGCTATCACTAATGATATGTGACTTTGTCCAATTCACTAATTGCAAATGTTCATAGAAGTTAACTGTAAAGGCTTAACATGAATCTGTCCTTGTTTGTTGCATTTCCTTAAAATGATTCTTATCAATATAATTTTGGTCATAATGTGTCAATGAAGAACTGAAGCCTCTATTTTCTTAGAGGACTGAGTCTTAGGAAGAAGTGAAAGCAATGCTTTATTTTTGGGAAACTGTATGTTTAATTATGTTTATTATTCTTAGTCTTGTTTTTATTCTTCTTCCTTTTACTTGTATTTATTTTCACACATTTGCTAATATTAAATCAGACTGGGGAGTTTCCAGTCAAAGCCTTGAATAATTAAAAATATTTATAGTATGTTCCAAACCCATGCTGATAAGCTCCTAGCACATTTATCTTACTTAAAATAGCTCACATCTGTATTAGCCACAATAATTCACGCTTGGGTGTTCTTCTCTTCTTTAATCTATAGCTGGAAATGGACAGAATGGATTGGGAAAAAAGCCACATGATCAAAAAAGTCAGTTGTGGCTTGGTCAGTATGGCATAGATCCATTTTCAATAGATATTACAAAATTCCAAATCAAAAAACAGTAAAACATTTTAAAAAAATTATAGGAACTATAAGAAACAATAGTAGTTGATTTAAATCTGCTCATGGTGGGCTTGTCTTATTTTTACTTTGTCAGGAAAATATTTAAAGAGAAGATAAAGAACAAATAAGAGGTCAAACCACCATTTTGGATAAGCGGCTTCCTCTGCCCTACCATGGTGGAGGTGAGATTAGGGATAACTGCAGAATGTCAGTTAAGGGGACTGGGATCTCTGAGAATATAAAGTTGTATATGAGTTGAATGAATCCTGGGATATCTGGAGTTTCTTTGTCCTTCAGAGACTTAGTAAATCCTTTTCTTAATTACATGCCAAAACAGCCTGAGATGTTTCTGTCAATTACAATGTATTATCAAGCCCAACAAGAAGGCAATGTCTGTAAGTAGCCAGACATTCTAGGTCAAGCTATGTGATACATTCACTTCTTCCTACAGCTTTAAATACCATGCCTACTTTTGGCAGGTTCTCTAGTAGTCTATACTTTTTTTTCTTATCAAGAAAACTTGCTGTAGGAACAAACCTCAAGTGCCTCTTTGGTGATAGGGTATTTCTCCAAGCTGGAGATCACTTCCAGTACTGCCACCATGTTATGAATCTGCAGGAAAAAAGGAACAGAAAGTATCATTTTAGAGAAGAGTTTATGTTTTAAGTATACCATGTGACACACATCAGACAGTAGAAATGCCATCTGTTAGTGGACTCCCTAGAATCTACCTGAGAATTTAAATATTTGAAGCAGGTAGTATCAAAAGATAATGCCTTTCCTGTTGAAAATATCTGTCTGGAATTCTTTTTTCTATTTGTGGCTGCCTATTTTTTCCAACAATAAGTTGATCATTTCCAATGTTACCTAACTGCATCTCATTTTATAACACTCTAAATTTTATTATTGCCAAATTGCAATTTTATTCTCAAACTCATATCTATAACACCTCTTAATTATTCTACATAAAGAATGGCTAGAAGAGGTATTCAAAAAATAAAATGGATAGCCAAAATTGCCATAAATAGAATGTTCTTTGGCAGTAGCACTGGGTCCAAAAATTAAGGTGTAGTGATTATGATTGTTTCACTGGGCATACCAGATGCTATGTCACAAGCCCAATGATCTATATCACAAACTTGCACCTTCCTAATGTTACATATCAGTAACATAAGTTGTTCATACGCACATGTAACTAAACACATTTCCACATTTTCCATTATTCTCGTCTTCTCCCCATGACATGCAACCCAAATTTGCAGTGGACAGTCTCCCAACTATTCCCCCATAGGAGGGAAACACTCAATTAGAGCATTTTTTAATATGGATGCTCTCCAACCATTTTGTCCCTTATTTTCGAAAATGTTTATGAAAAAAAGACTGCTAAGGAAGAGAGTCTATGAAGTTTATAACAGAAAAATAAATTAATAAATGAACAGTCTATGACTGGCAAGAGTGAGGCATTTTTATTAAGACCAACTAAAAAGTCTGAAATTCATCAGCAACCAACGTTTTCATAAATAATCTTGTCACCATAGAATATAAGGATTGGAAGAGATCTTGGAAATCATCTAGTGCCCAGTAAAGAAAACCATACAAATCTTTTAGACTTATTTACCAGATCAAAACTGCTACCTACAATGTATGCCTACAGAAAGGAAAACTGCCCTAAAGAAGAAAGCTTCTACTGTACGCAGCACTAAGGCAGAGAAATATAAATGATGATCTAAAGTATACTATTTTTTTGAAATTATATATTATTTCCTACTTTATAAGTATGACTTAAAATTTAAAAAAGAAAAATTATCAGCTAAAATGAGGCTGAGTAGAAAAAGACAAAGAAATAAATGTATTCTAATATAATTATTCACTTTATTTATTAAAAGCTAGGATCATCTCAATCGATCAAAAACAGTGATAAAATATCCTTTAAACTGCCTGGAGGCAATAGTTATCACCCAGAGACAAAAGGTTTGTCCAGAGAGACTTTGCACAAAGCCTGCCATAGTACTAAAATCATATAAACTATCTGCAAAAAATGTTTAATGAAGACAACAAATAAGAATCAGTACAGCATTTAAGGTATTCTCAGAAGAGAACTGGGAGACTCAGATTTAGATCTTTTAGTCATAAAAGCTCATCTACTGACTTTGGCCTGTCATTCTCTCAATCCAGCCAATTCATAGGGTTATTGTTATAAAGAAAAAAAACCTGGAAGGAGCACTATGTATGCTATGTTGTGATTCTGAGGAAAGGCAGAACATTAATAGATATGAAAGAAAAAATGCTACAACTTCCTGACATATCTTAAGAACACATATTTTCGATAAAGTGTATACTATCCTCCAAACATTTGAACTCTTATTCTTATTGTTGCAAAAAATATAGCATTGTATTAAGTCAATATGGCTCAAGCAAAAGATAAGTCACTTACTTAAAATAAGAAACCAAAAGATAAACATGCAAACATAATCAGACTTTCTAAAGAGAATGAAAGTTTGACTGAAGCCTGGAAGAGCCAATAAGCTTCTACAACATCATGTTTACATGTATGTAACTTTATATAAGGGTAAAGTAACTACTTCCATAGATGTACAGTAAAGAGAAGCCCAACTGGACTATCTCTTTTTCCCCACTCACAGTGATACAAAAGAGTTTAGGTACACACCTTCTCTCTGCTTATGGCAGCCAAAGGACCACATAAATCCATGAAGGATGTACATAAATCAAACCCTGCTCAGAGCTGCCAAAGAAGAACGACTAGTAACGCAAAGGTCTGCTTTTAAATATGATAGATAATAAACATTTAATAATTCTTAACAGAGGCTTAAACATTGATCCTAGTTCACATTAATATAATTGTCAATATAAATTTTCTAGATCTAATGCCTAACAAATTTTGAGAATAATTCCTTTATATTAGCTCTTGTATAAATGGGTCTTTAATCTGGAAGTTTTCATGCAAAAACAATTTTATGTACACTTTCTATTGGGCCTCATTTTTTTCTCCAATGAAAAAGGAGCAAATTATGTCTATTATATAGACATATTATATATTATATATACCACATGAGTTATTTGCAACAGAGTTACTGTACTTACTAGAGCTTCTGCACTATTAGACAATATGTTTTTTGATTAAGGAGTGATATTTTTAATTTTCCTAGGAATGTAATCAGTAAAAATAAACACATTGTAATGAATAAGAAGTCCAAAGATTCAGATTAACTAGGTTCTTCTGCATAAATAAAATCCATTTCCCTCTCAGCCCTCAAAAACAGTGTTATATTAATGCAGGAAAAAAATTATCTGCCATTATTATGTTATAATCAAAACAATGGGTCAGGAAGAAAGAGTCGCACAGAAACAAATGATTGCAGAAAATGCAGGCTGGGTGTGGAGGAATTAGAAGATGCAGCAAGCTGAAGTAATAATTTTTTAAAATATTTTTTTTAAAGGAATACAGCTCAGGACCCCACTCTACAATAATATTGGAATTGGGAAGACTAGAACAAAAATGAAGAAAAATTTCCCACCCAGACCCACAGAGAATGAAATATTGTGCAAAGTGGATTCACTCATACCTAACACATGGAAGATTAGGGACAATACACAAAAGCAAAGCAAGACAAGAATCAGATGCCATTTATGCTAGTACAGGATACTCTAAGGGATAAGTTGAAGCATTTCAAGAAGAAGCCCTTGAAACAGAAAATATTAGCCAAAAGCACAAGCTTCCTTCCTCAACCCTAGCAAGTACCAAATTCTTGCTCACTGGCAGACCCTCACTGTTGAATTCTGAGCCATACTGCATGGGTTATGCTATTCTGAAGCAAAAAGGGGAAAGGAATAATGGTATCAGACAGAAAACAATATTTGTTTGGGTAATTGGGAAAAGAGAATGAACGCACAGTAAATGATCAGCAAAAACTAAGACAGAGAAAATAAGCCTCAGGCATTAATTATTGGGCATTACAAAATATAGCTTGGAAACACTATAAAAGAACCAAAGAAGGAAGGGGACTACAGACAAGAAGTTTGGTCCATCTCTTTCCAGTAGTATCTATTTTTTGGCAAAACACTGCCAAAAAATAGGGGGTGAATTGCTCCAGTAGGCATGCAAATGGAGGAACAGAAAGAGAAGCCCAAAAAAAACGAGAGGCGAGATTTTAGCATCAAAACCTTCCTGCCAACCCCCATCATAAGTCTGATTTGTTTAGAAATAGAAATCCATAGACTGACTGGCTCAGTCCCTTTCTCAGACACACACATATATATCCGTATCTAACTACAGGAATTTTACCCCTAAGCAAGATAAAGATGGTTCCCATTCTCACTAATCCTTGACCAAGGATTCTGCAGCCGGGTGCCCTACACATGTGCTGGACTACAATCCACCATAACCACCATAAATCAGCATGGCCATGTCACCTGGGACTAATGGGGCTGTAGAATAATAGAAAAACATATTAGTTTGAGACAAAACATATTAGTTTTGCCCACTCCCCGTACGGTTTACTCACATTGCTGTTGGGGTCGATGGCCTGCAGCAGCCGGTCCCTGATCTGCTGCGGGGACGGTCCCGGAGCCGCTGTCATTGCCTCCCTGGGGGAGGAGGAGCCCCGGGCCCAGCAGAGTGGGGCGAGAGGAGGCCCCACCGTCCTCCCCTCCTCCCTCCCTCTCTTTCTCACTCCCCGGCCTCGCCGCGGGGCAACTGGAGCCGCATGTTCCGCCGGGCTCACGCGCCCCACCAGCCA
Organism: Acrochordus granulatus; assembly: GCA_032468055.1. Classification (NCBI taxonomy): domain Eukaryota; kingdom Metazoa; phylum Chordata; class Lepidosauria; order Squamata; family Acrochordidae; genus Acrochordus; species Acrochordus granulatus. The sequence continues at coordinate 416,076 of JANHZU010005135.1, read as the reverse complement.
GGGGGAGGAACGCTATCACAGCTGCTCTGGAAAAACTGGAGGAAAACAGCGTAGCCCGACTCGGCCTAGACCCACCCGGGCCGCCGCTCTGCTTCGCTCGGCTCCACCAAGGAGACGGAGAAGGAGGCCGAGCTCAACTGTGGGCAGGAGCCAGCCCCGCGCAGTGCACCCTGGGACACGCCCGACGCTGACGGCGGCCGACGCACGAACGCAGAACGTCGCGTCTGTGACGTCACGACGCAGGGCGTCCGGTACTCCCGCCAAGTGTATTGAGGAACTTGGGGTGGGGGAGGAAGGGTGAGAACTCCGCATTCTGTTCGTCCGCACTGTGTATCTCACGCGCGGGAAAAGTCTGAGCCGTTCCACGCCTGCGCAGAACTACTCAAAGAGGTGGCTTGAAAGGGTAGCGAGCAAAGCCCGAGGCGGTGGGGGAGAGGCTTGGAAACGGCAAAAAGGCGGGAAAATAAAGGCCTGTGGGTGTTGTGCCGTTTCCGTCACTCGCGCTTCTTCACCAGATAGCTTTGGTTATATCCCGTCAACAAGAAGATATTTTTCTGTCTTCGCGCCTCATACTCATGTCCCATCTATCTCGTCTCATCTTACTGGCAATAGAACTGATTTTTATTTACAAACTAATAAAATAGAGTCGCCTTTGGTGATATGGGCGACTGCATAACTTTGATAGATAAATCGATTTCTTATTCCATCGTCTTGGAAGGCTGTCACTTTTATTTATTAAATTTGTTTGCCACCCCACTCGCTATCAGCAACTCTGGGTAGCTTACAATAAAAAGATTACATAAAGATGTACAAATCAGTTAATAAATAGAAGTAAAAATAATATACAGAAAAGAGCAAGATGGGGATAAAAAGGAGGAGGGATCATTGATTAAATAACAATACATTTTCGGTTCCAGCACAGCTAATCAGAGGTACGCATTGCTGATCAACACAATTTGCCCAAGAAATGGAAGCAGAGAGGTTATCCAAAAGTAAAAAGGTAACCAAAAATGATCATGTAGCTCCTGGATAAAACTCCCAATATGGAAAAGAGAATAGGTGAAAAGCACCAAACAAGTCAGCTGTGGAGAAGAGAGGCTCTTTCATATTTCTCCCAGTTTACACATACAGCTCCTCTTATAACTTATATTGGATTTTGATCAGCTGCTTTTCATCCATCTTGTATTGGATTATTGCTACAATTTAAAAAACAGTTTGAAGAAGTTGCTTCTGGCAGTTCTTGATCATGGAAGTTCAAGTCCTGATTCTTGGTACAGTATTTGGATCTTCAGGTTTTTGGCACTTCATAGTAGCAGCCCAGTCTTACATGCTGTTGCACATCCATGCACCTGTACATTTAAAAGGACTATTTGTACCTGAGCATCAAACAGCTGTTTGTAGACAGCATTCATCATATAGTTCATTAAACTTATTACACATCATGAACACCAGCAAAGGTCATTTGCTGAGCAAATCTGTAAACAGATTACATTCTGTTCCAAAATGGAATCTTTCTGCTTCAGTTAGTCCTTGGTTGTTTCTGTATATCTGAAATATCCTTTCAACCAGCACATTTATTCTTTACATTTAGATAATGATGCCATAACAGTCTCCTAGTAATTTAGAGTACGTATTTTGTTCTTTCATCAAGGTAACTTCCAATACAACAGTAAGGTAAAATTTGAGCAAATTTGGAGCACGTTGTATTGCTTCACCACTGAGGGAGTACTAGATAGTCACGTGAAATTCAGTCAACCTTGGATTTTTCCCAAAGACCACTCCTCAAAGTATGTTAAAAACATACTAATCCACTAAACTATCAAGAGGTCCTACTATAACTCATTAAAGCTTGTTCTTTTTTCTCCCTCTCTGTATTAAGGGAGTAACTCATCAAGTATTTATAGTTTATGTTAATAAACTATATTAATATAGTATATTAATAAACTTATTTTAACAATGCATTTTCTAATATTGCATATTTCAGTAAAATATAATCATTTACCTTAAAATGCCAGCAAAAACAAAATTCATTTTATTTCTGTACTCATAAAATGTTGATTTGTGAACCTAAAGTGTGGAACATATTTAGATTATTCTTAAAGGAATAGTAAGAGATCAACATGATATAGAGAGAACACATAAGGATTGTGTTACATTCTGAGAATATAAATTTGTTGAAAGCAGTGAGATTGAGAGAAGTGATTGCTGTGACAGAATATCACAGATTGGCCACCCAGCTGAGAAACATAGATTTTGCTTTTGTAATGCAAATGAAAACACTTTCACAGACAACTCAGTATTAATGGTGAATTCAATCTGTTTGAACATCCCTGGCTAGCAGCTTTATCTGAAAAGTTCAGGAAGACTGGTATCTTGTCTTTCTGTCTATGAATGGCACTCCAAGCATTATTCTGATTCACAGAAAGAACTTGAAGCCCAAATGGCAGAAATGTTACTGGTAAATCAATGTGTTGCCTTAAAATTAGTAATAGTGGGGATATAAAACTCATGTGCATTGCATTATAGGGAAAACTAGGAAAAGTCTGAGCAGAAATTTTGAAGAAATTAAGAACTGAGGGGTAGAAGATCTTATACATTAAAAACGTGTAATAATTTATGAGAATGAAAAATGGGAAATATTTAGAGAAGTCATTGTGGCTACATAGAAACATTGCATGATAAATTAATCATTTATAAGTGGTAATAGTAACAATATAAGAGGAATTGAGACATTTAAAAAATTGGCTATGTCAAGTAAAAAGTCAAAACAGGTCTTTGAAAAAAGGGGGTTTCCTGGATGCATTTTATCCTATGTGTAGAAATGGTTTGCCCGCCTTCTTCCAGGATTTTCCCCTAATTTTCCAATCTTTTCAGAGCTGTGAACCAAAATTGTTCATTCAGGACCAAAAAGCACCTTTTATGCCACTTTTTATTATTGAGACTCAAGATATGTTTACTTCTATTGTTCACTTTCCTGCTTTGATGTTTCTGGAGCTAATTTTCAGCTAGGTTTTGAGCATGGAGGGTATGTATGGGTGTGTGAATTAGTGGAGCTCATGACTCCCCAAAACTGATGTTTCCGTATACTTTCTTACAAAGCTTGACTAGTTCAGCAAAGTTTGGCCAGTCCTACTGCACTGTACTTACACTTGCTCACACTTTTCCCATCAAAGAACCATTGTCTTATCCAGTTCACATGAGAATTATCTGTTGTATTGGGAGTTAGCTTTTGTTGTGTCTTCATTCTGATATGTTCCACATAGTTCATAGACTGAAATCTTCCTGAGAAAAACTTTCTGCCTTTTTGGTCTCCTTTGTGTGAGTCTCACATATTTCAACTTTCATAAATGTTAATTTGCACAAATATATGACACAAAGCTAGACATTATCACTAAATGCCATGGCATTATAGAATAATGAGCCTTATATACTAGTGATGTATACCAGCTGCCTAGAGTTGTCCCAAATAGTGAGATGAGCAGTACATAAATAATAAAAATATCAATACCTGGTTAACATATTCTGAAGAACAGTATTCCCTAGCCAGAGCAGGATGATAACAGAAGGTCCAATATTTAATGAAAATAGTGAAAGGTTGAACTATTTTGCTTCCATATTCTACCATGGTTATGCTGACTTGTGTTACGATTTTTAATTCCAGCTGGATTTTTATAAGTATGTTTTTATTGTTTTATATT
>JANHZU010005135.1:382879-398450 GCA_032468055.1 Acrochordus granulatus | reverse complement strand
TTATAGGTGGGAGACACTCTTTGTCTGGCTCCTCTGATGAGACCTGTCCAGTATGGTTGAACCTCTGGCAGAGCTCTTATCTTCTTCAGAGTACACAAGCCCCCCAACCACAGCAAGGTGGTGCCTCACTGGGGGGGTAAATTTTGTAACTCTAAGCAAAATCCAGGGTAGGTTTGACTTGAAGAAGACTTGACTTCTGACCAATGTCTTCGTGACCATTGTAAGTTATGTGGGACTTCTCTAGAAGAACATAAAACCCAATTCTGAAGTTCCAATGGCTGCCTCCTCCCATTGTCATGTGACTGCATTTCAGGCATTAGACAACCAGCCTGCATTTACAGATGTTTGTAGCATCCCACAGTTCCCACACTTTACAATGTTTTTGGCAAAAACTGGCATTATTTCCAGTTTTTAGCAAAAATGCCCTATCGCAAACAATTGGTTTGCTTAATAACTGATGCAAAAAAATGGGTCAGTCACATGATAACATACGACCATAACAACTTAGAATAGTAATGGCTAGGCTCCATTTCGGTTGTAAGTTAAGGACCAACTGCATAACTGTGTTTCCCAAGGACTCCAAATGGTACAAAACTCAAACATTGGGCTTGTATAGAAAAGGAAGATAGGTACAATCAAGGTATCTAAATCAATAAATAAGACTTAAACATAAACATATTCAAGTTAAAGCTTAAAACCTTAATTTAAGTTTTTTTTCGCTAAAACATTAATCTAGATATAGTTTTACACTTAGAGCAGTGTTTCTCAACCTTGGCATTTTTAAGATGTATGGACTTCAACTCTCAGAATTCCCTAGTATCTTGAAGTTGCTGAGGTTGAGAAACGCTGCCTTTGAGACTCCAGAAGAAAGGGTCCCCTTTGCTTCCCTGGATCTTCCTATTTTCTTGTTGATTTGGAACCATTTTCAGAGATTCCAGTTCTGTGCCCCCGTCCTCAAATTCCTGAGGCTTTAAATAACAGTTTTCTGTCTTGAAAGAGAAGCTGCTGAAGGAATACAGAGAGTTAAGAAGATGACCTTGATGGAAATATGCAAGAACCATTACTTAGTCAAAAGAGGATGAAACATTGTTAAGTTCATCCAGAGCAACCAAATAACATCCAAAAGTGGCTCAAGAAGATGCCTGCCTGATTCACTGGGGTCTAAGAAGAGGGAGGAGTTACAGTACTATCAGATAGGCAAAATTCCATTTTAATAGCCAATCTCCATAAAAAATATTTGTAGCCTTCCTGCAGGGGTTGGTTAGCTAGTACAGCTGAAAAAGGATCTTTCTATTCTACGCGCACCTAAGTAGGATCTCTCCTGCTGGAGAGAAAGGTGATTAATTCTCTCCTGAGAAGTAGCTGACCATCTTCTGATCCCTAGAGGGCTACACAACACAAGTAAGCAGCCAGAAGTGAGGGACTGAAGTAAGTTGTTTCGAGGTCTTTTCATCCTGCACAGCTGGATTTGGGATGAGACTTTCCTCTTTCTCCTATCTCTGCAGGTGTGGTGGAACTGTCCCGGAACAGCCCCTTGGCCTGTTGGGTCTGTGCAATGCTGTATTGCTTTGGCAGCTACATCCTTGCTGATCTCCTGCTCGGAGAAGCCCCTATTGATTACTTCAGCAACAACTCCAGCATACTCCTAGCTACAGCTGTCTGGTAAGGCCACCTTCTGTGGCACAAGGCTTGGCTCCAGTGAAGAGCCAGGATGTGCACTCCATTTCTCCACTGGACTTCCTCTTGTCTCCTAAAGACATATTTCTGCTGTGAGAGGAATAAATCATATTAGAAGAAAATCATATTTCTCCTAGACCCTTTACTAAGTGCCGGCAGATCATTCAAGCCAGTCAGCTGTAATTAACAAATGTGTCTCATAGAAGAAGAAAGGTAAACTCGGCATCACAATGAACCTTTACGTTGCAACTTTCCAAGACAGGAAAATCTCTTTAACACACAGTTCATGACTTCCCAAGTTCACACATAGGCACCTCTGAATGAGTATGACACATATACTCATACATGAAATAAATGTTAACACTTCCTGAAGCCACATGTACACCAAATTAAACACTTCCAAATTGACACGTACACATCAGAATTAGCAAACCTATACCCAAAGTGTGGCCACCTTTGAAAGCTGTGATTGCTGACATGCTGTCAAAATAAATTCTGCCTCTGCTCCAATCAACTTTCCCAGTGTGTTCCTTTAAGATGACCTGGTCTAAACTCAAACCTGGAACTTTCTTCTAGCATTAAAAACAGAATGGACAAAAATATGACTCCAGGTTAATATGTGTGCTTGACCCATGACCAGAAGGAGAAGCTATTAAATTGTTAGCTTCACATTACTATTTTTGGATAAGAGAGGATCCATTGCCATTACCAAGTTGTGCACAAGCTCACATTCTTTTCCAGTTGTGTCATGAATGATCTCCACAAGCTGTGAGATTCCAACATATTTCTTCTTCTGTTAGAATGGATTGAGAAAAACAGCAGAAATTAAAATAGGAAGGAGAGATCTACTAGGACTTCTCCTCCCAGGCTTCCCAAACTAATATGAGAAGAGATAATTAAAAGTCTTGTGGTATCTAAAATCTAATGTGGTTGTTAAATAGTCATGCCCTGGATGATGCTATCTTATCACATCCATCCATCCATCCATCCATCCATCCATCCATCCATCCATCCATCCATCCATCCATCCACCCACCCACCCGTCCGTCCGTCCATCCATCCATCCATCCATCCATCCATCCATCCATCCATCCATCCATCCATCCATCCATCATCTCTGCTGAGGGATAAATGGATGATACTAAGGGATGTAGGGATGGGCAGAGAGACATATGGTTGAAGATGGAATGTACATGTCTTTTACAATCCATAGTGACATTAAAATTATGACATGGGGTCATGATATCATTACACAATGATACAATCAAATACAATATAATGACATCCAATTCAAGTTTGTAAGGTGTGTATCTTATATGATGATTTCAAAGTACACAAGTTATTATTTTCTGTACCGTTCCCCCACTGCTTTTGTTTATGGAGTGGAGAATCAAAACAGGTCAGTAGAAATTAAACATATACTACACATATTACCAAAACATTTGCTAGATAAGAAAATAAGCACATTTTCATTGATAAATCAACTGAAACAAATATTATGAGATGGAATGGAATCACCTGAAAAATAGAAATTTGTTTTTTTCATGCTGCAATTTGTTCAAGAATTCCTGTTTTAAGGTCAACAACATGGCATCCATCACGGGAGGCTGAAACTGATTTCTCCTCTCATTTATTTATTTACTGATGTCATCATTGTTGATGTCAGATCTCTTTAATCCCCTTTAACCCAATGACCAGTAACACAACTTTGAATTCTTCATTGCTTTCCAGGTACCTGATCTTCTATTGCCCCTTGAACTTATTTTACAAATGTGTCAGCTTTCTGCCTGTCAAACTGATTTTTGTGGCAATGAAAGAGGTAGTCCGAGTTCGCAAGATTGCTGCTGGTGTTCATCATGCCCACCACCATTACCACCATGGGTGGCTCATTATGGTCATAATTGGATTTGTCAAAGGTAAACTCTGTAATTTCAGCCTTGTGATTCCACTTGGTATTCAAGAAAATGGTGGAAGGTCAGAACTGCTAAAAGGTAGATTAGACTAAGGTTTCTCATCTTCTCTGGAAGAAAGACAGCTGATTATGACCTTTACAGCTTGGAGAGAATGTCTCCTTGCATATAACAAGGATGAAGAACCTATCACTTTCCAGATGTTGCTGAATTATAACTTCTAGCTGGTTCAGCCAGCATGGCTAGTAGTGAGGGATGCTATGAGTTATAGGTCATAAACATCTGGCTTGATACAAATCCCCCACACTAGTACCATAAGCAAAGGCACTATTTCCAGTGTAGCACTGCTCAGGCTGTTAGATACAAAAATGCTAGAGATCGCAATGGAAGGTCCTAACTGTTACCACAGTTAGTTACTTAATCTGTTACCACTCATAGCCATTTCCCTTCTTTAAAAAAAATATTATTTTTTTTCTTCTTAATATAAAATACAGATAGAAATAAAGACAATGGAAAAAAGGAAGGCTAGGGTAGAAGGGAAAATGGACAAAGTGAGGAAAAGAAAAGAAACAAAAAGCAATAATTTCCAACTTCTTTCAGCGCAGTAAGATACGTAATACAGTTATAATATCAACTTATATAAAATAGTAAATACTAGCCATTTCTATAACCCTGACCTACTCAATCATTAAAACCCAAAATTTCATTTTTTTTCTCTTTCAAGCAGAAAGTCCAGAAGTGGTTTCCAAGCCATTTACCTTCTTTTCCCTAATTAATTGGTAATAGTTAACTTTGCTATCTCTGCCAGTTCCCTCATCTTTCAATCCATTCTTTCAACTCAAAGAGTTGATGCCTCTTTCCATTTTTGAGCACATAGGATTCTTGGTGCTGTCGACCTATGTAATACCAAAATTCCAGATTTTTTTCCCTCTCTGTCCAAAAGAAAAGGAACAAGAAACATTTCTGGTTTCCATTGTAAGAATCTTCTGAATGAAAACATGGATCTGTTACCAGTATTTCTTTGCTTTCTCACATATCCACTATATATGGTAAAAAGTAACTTCCTTATAATTGCATTTCTAGGAAACATTAGGAACACCTTTATGCACTTTAGATAGTTTATCTGGTATTCGGTATCACCAGCATATTTTATAAAAGTTCTCTTTGAGATTGTAGTTCATGACTTATATTTCAGTCCACATTTGAACGTCTGTCTCGGTCCTTTAGACCACGTGAGGTATTTTCCTTCTGATGTAGAAACTGAGCCAAGAAGAAAGAGATCACTTAGAAAATGATTTCATCTGTCCAACTGGAAATTCTACCAAGAACCTCTCCTCTACTAATTCAGAATGCTTCTCCACAGCATCTTCTGCCATTAGCACATTTTGGGCTACACATCCTGCGTTGAGGGTTCCTTCATTTGTGACCAGATTTTTATTCATCTTTTCAGTGTGACTGGTAAAATCTCTCTAGCTCATTCCTTTAGCTGGAAATGTCAAGTTCAAGCCTGAGATCTTTTAAATGAAAAATAAGTGTTCTGCTGCCAAGCCATGGTTAAAGTTTTCAGACACTGAACAAAGCTTGGGTATCTCTTATTTTTAAATGAAGATGTGTGCAGTGTTTCAAATTCGTCATTTTGAGTTGCCCTGTTTTGAGTTCAAAGCCATATTTTGGGTGCACAACTGTTTTGATTAGTCTGATGTTGATTTGGAAACGGAAATGCTTTTAACTTGACATGTTTCCAAAATGATCGAAACAGCCTGCATCGTGTTAAAATGCGGTGTGGCACGACTGTTTGAATTCAAAACAGTACAAATTCAAAACATTTATTTTATATGCTTTTTTGCAGGGAATTCAAAGCAACTAGAAGCACGAACAGTCAAAGATATATAAACTTAAGGTGGGGCTGTGGCATCCCCATCTTATTTTCAAATATGTTTTTAAATAGTGAACTTAGAAATGGCCATCACTTTTATTATTCATAATAATCATCATCAGTATTGCCAGTTTTCTGAAAGGAGCATTTGTGCCTGAGAGCATAACCACAAAAATCCTCATTTTATTCCTGCATTAGGTCTCCTGCTTTTGACAGGAATTATCAGTGAGCTTAGGAAAATGGAATACCACTTGCAAGCATTATTATTGCTGGTCTGTTTGTAAGCATGCATTTCTCCTATGTTCACAGGTTCTGGGGTTGCCTTGATGTCCAACTTTGAGCAATTGCTGCGTGGTGTCTGGAAGCCAGAAACAAATGAGTTCCTTCATATGACCTTGTAAGTAGAGAAGCCAAAACTTTTGGATTGGCAGATCTTTTGGATGGAAAGATCAGTCATGATCTAACTGATCTGGAAGCAATCTGGTCAGAATGGCAATTAGAATAATCAATAGAAATCTGATAGGGCATTCTCAGAACTTATTCTGTCCTCAGCTGGCTGACTGTCATATTGGGCTGAGAAAGAGAGCCTTGACCAAGCCAAAATGTCTTGTTGTAAAATAGGTGTGCAATATGCAATTTTACTGTAACTTGGGGAAAACATACTTAAAAAGTGCTTCTAAGGCCTGCAGGGGCATGTGGTCATGACATCATGATATCACTATGTGGACAGAAAGCCGAACTTTCTGAGTATTCGGGAGAGTATTTAAGGTTCTGGATATTTAAACTGCCACATGCTAATACTGCCCCCCACACACACCCCAACTAAATTTATCACCCATTAAGCTTGAAATATATATACATTTGCTAGGAACTTTAGCTATCTAGGTTAAGCATCTTGGCTTCAGAGTGTCACCCTGACTTCTCCCTCCAAGAAGCATGCCTTTTCAAACTTTGGACTGTATTTATCTGGGATGGGATCACAACTATGCTTCTAGATTATGAGGGCTTTCTTCCCTTGCAGTCCATCCAAAGCCAGTCTGTATGGAGCTGTGCTCTTCACCCTTCAGCAAACCCAGTGGCTGCCCATCTCCAAACCCACCCTCATCTTCTTCTTCACTCTTTTTATGATAATCTTCAAGGTAAATTCCTCTGCTGGGGCACATGTGAGTGTGTGGGTGGATTATGTGGGGAAAGGAGCAAAAACTGTTTCTGTTCATTGTCTGAAGTTCCCCAGAAAAGCAGAGAAGGGTCCTTTTGAAGGCTTCAGGCACTGGGCCCATCCATTGTACTAAACCATGGGTGGTTGACGAAGTTCTAGGGGTTGGTTTATACATTATACTAAGCTATTAACCATAGTTCATATATTTTCCACAATTCCCACAAAATTGGCTAAGTTAAAACTAACAAATCTCACTACAGATGAAGCAAAGCATCTGGTAGAACCCACAGTGACATTGCACATGTTGTGACCACAAACTATGTAATTTGCATCAGTCACTTCATTGAGACCAATGTTTGTGTATCACTGACGTTGTTTACATGATGAGGTCATGACATGCACAACATTACTAACTCTTCTCCTACCAATGGACACCTACATGGATTACAGTGAGTTTTGAATTTTCAGAGATATCAGAAGAAGCCTGAGTGGTGTAGCATAAGAAATATTGTAGGATTGCTTAACAATGGAGACCTTTCTAGTAGCCTTCTAACAATACAGCTATGGGTGCTGCTAGCTCTAGGGTGGAACTATGGTGATCCTACTGAAGCAGCACTAGCACTTCATTGAAAAGGGCTTGATGGGCCAAGACAGGAAATTTACGTACTGACCTTGATGCAAGAAGGGTAAGAGAAATGGGAAGAAACACAGGTTGTAAGCAACAGATTTATTGTACTGCCTAAGCAATGGAAAACCTGGCAAAGTAACTAACTACTAATGGAGCCCTTTCTTGGCATGCAGGTGTTCTTGACAGCAACTCACTCCCACAGCTCACCATTTGCACCTCTCGAAAATGTTGTGTGTCCTTTCCTCTTTGGCTCTGCATATGCCAGTCATGATAATCACCACCATGACCATCCTCATCACCACCACCACCATCATGGAGGATTGCAAGAGCCATCCCTTCCACCACCACCTCAGCTGCCTGCTAAATCAAGGGAGGAGCTCAATGAAGGAACCCGGAAACGGAAAGCCAAGAAGGTAGAATGAGTATCAAGAATGTTGAGAGACCCGTCTGAACCACTGCAACTTTGCTGCATACCTTTGTGACTTATGGCCTTCCAAAGACATGGCTGGAGGAGGCTCTGAGGGAGTCCAGTCCTCTTTTTCTGATCCTTGCCACTGGTTTCCTGGCCTGTCACCTGTGATACGAAAACTGATATTCAAATGGACCTTTCACTACGGTTTCTAGCTCAGCCTGTCCAATCCTATTGGTCTCCTCCTCTTCTTAATCCACATAGTGGAAAAGCTGGAATGTATTTAGGTGTCTCCTCCAAATGGCAAAGAGAGAGAGAGAGACAGCTTCTTACCTGCAAACAACAGGGGTCAGCTCCCATGCCATCCATGCAGATCCCTAAAGCCAGGGATACTTTTCATGGGAAGAGAGATGTTCCAGATGGAATGTCTGGCACTTCACTCTCTATGTCAACATTTTGGATGTCTTATTTGTTTGTCATTCAGCTATGCCTTGAGCATAGGAGAAGACCATTGCTGCTGCTGCTTTTTGGGCTGTTCATATATATGTGTATGTGCATGCTGGCATTTGAATACACCTCTCCAGAGTTTGATAACATTTGCTGTCGGGAAGGAAACCAAAGCAACTACTGAGTATTTCAGTCCTGGCTTCTTTGAAAAACACTGTGAGAGATGGGCATGCATGTAAATTATTTATTGACTGATCCTTCTTCTCCAATATTTATGTTGCCAAGGATTTTAAGCAATTTTCTTTCTCCCACTATGGCTCTTCTGCAAACTGTTGGGTCGGTTCTACTAAAGTGATTTAGATTCTGTTGTTGCTTTCCTCTTTCAATTAAGAGATGATAAAAGCAAGGGGCTACTGGCTGAGGTGAAAGTTAGCTTCTAGTGACTAAATAAGTCCACAAGGATGCCTGAAGAATCATTGCATATGATTTATGGTTTATCTATGGGTTTTCTCTAGAAAGCCAAAGCTAGAATATATGAATAGTGGAGCCCCTGTGAGCATCTGCAAAGTTCCCTTCTTGTCCAAAAGTAGCCATTTATCAGCTTCTGAGATTATAAAGAAGATATAAACTCTAGTTGGGGCACAGAAGGAGACTCCAATTGGGGTATTGACTGTCTTTCCCCACTTGCATTTAGCTATGACAAAAACATGTTACTGCAACATCCTTCTTCTACTGTGACCTCATGATATTGCCTTCAGCTTTTCCCCAACACATCCATGATGCAACCAAGTTATCCTTAAATGGTCTGATATAAAAGTGGTGTTTTCTTCCTTCAAGCAGCAGTTTTATTGTACAGGAGGTACAATCTGACTTGGCTCACCAATCGTTCTGTCAGCAGTGCTTACAGGTGCCCATGAGTTGAGATCAGCCAAGCACCTGTTGGCCATTTGAAACTCCTGTGCAGTCATACATCTTCAGGATTATGATGTTCTGGACAGAAGAAGAGTTTGGCTCTTTCAAACTGAGCTTTCTCATTATGTGTGCAAATTTTCTGAACCAATTCCTGACCAGCAATGGCAATGGGAAGGGCTGCACTGTGAAGCAGAAGGGAGAGAGGAATGGCTCTCACTCTGCTGCTCTATGGTTCATCTTCAACTATGCCTATCAGTGTTTTTCAAACTATTTTTGAGCATGGGTTTATCTTTCTTCTAGAAAAGCACTAAGCCCATATTCAAAAGCAGTCTGAATAAGAATTGTTAGGTGCAGGTAAGTTATGCTGTGAGGTGTCATAGAGAACGATAATCACACAAATACCAGATTTGTTAGCTGATGTTTTGATATTAGTTATTTGTGCTGATCCAGGTTTCCAAACCCAGGAACACCTGGTGGGTACAGAGATCCTTCTTTTATTTCTCCTGTTACCTCTCCCAGTCTAGACTGTTGATTCCCTCGTGGAAAGAAGTGGCAGGTGAAAGGGGAACATTCTGGCAAATTAACCATCTGCTCTAACCATTGCCAATCATAACAGTGCTGTGAGTGGCAGACTGTCTTCCCACCAGTTGGTTAAGTTGTGAAAGTGGGAAAGCGCATATGGGAGGGCAGATGGAAGAAGAACATCGTCTTCCAACTACAAACCACAACAAAGACAATGTGGCATGGCAAAGAGAACAGATGCCATTGTAGCTTTTTGTTGGCTGACAGATAGGAGGACAGCATTTTAAAAGACCCATAGAGAAGAGCCCCATGAGTGGTGAGGAATGGAAATAGCCTTCCAGAAACAGAAAACCCTGATTTTTCCTTTTCTTCTGTTGGGGATAATTATCTCCTGTTGGATATCAGCAAGAGAAAGAACTGATTGACATGAAGAAGCAGAAGAGCCCTGGAGAACACTTCCTTCTCCATGATATATACTTTGTTAAAAATATAATATCTCATTTAAAAAGTGCCTTTTTCTCTGCCCTCATCCCTTTTCCTTTTCCCCTGGATTTTTATCCATGGCTAGAACAGCCATGGTTTTGTGGATATAGCCATTCTTAAAATAAAAAGCCTGTGACGTAACTGAGTGGAGAATTGTGCACCTGCTTTGTACATTTCTGTCTTAATGTTTTCACACTCCTGGAAGGAAGAAGTTAAGATGCAATAAATGTTTTTTTTTTTGTTCTGAGATTGAGATCAAGTATGACAATGGGATGGGATGGGATAGGAATACCAGATTGCAGGGATTCACAATGGAACCATTTCTTCCTCAATCCAGTGTTAACCAACTTTCCCATGCTGGCTGGGGAATTCTAGGGGTTGAAGTCCACACATCTTCAAGTAGCCAAAACTGAAACATTGCTTTACTCCAAGAGTTGGCTATTTTCTGAACTCTTTCAGTCTCCTAGAAGCTAACCAAATGTCTCCATTTACAGGTTATGGCTATGCAGAGTTTCCTCTGGGATAGCTTTCTTTTTCTTGGCACTTGTTTTTTAGCTGCAGGACTACATCTCAGCCTCTTCCTGTTCAGATGAGGCCCATGCAGATTATCAAGCTTGCAAGAGAATTTGGAAGAAAGTGTTTAGACCGAAACCACAGATATAACTCCTTAGTCTTTCCCTTCTTCCTAAAGCCCTCTTTTTCCCTGCCTGATACTATTATATCTTGCAAATGGCTTACATTTACTTTAACTGTCTCTACTGTAATAATCTTATTTTTATAGTTACAGTAGTTCTTTTATTATTCCACTAGGACAGCTTTCTCAAATGCTCTTCAGACACATTGCATTAAGGTTCCTGTGGTTTCCATTCAATTCATACTTCAAATTTTAAAATTGCACAGGTGGTACAAAGGATTTCCAAAACACTCTGTTCTTTGTAAATATATAATACCTTGTTCGACTTCCCACACTTCTCCAAGCAATCATTCTGTCCAAGAGTGCAGAATTCTTCTGGATTTGATGGAATCTTTCTTGAGAAAGGTCATGACAGATATTTTATCTGCATCTCTATATGAATCAAAATAAATGTATAGCTGGTGATTATGTTATTGGAATGGGGATACCTTTGGAAGGGCAGAAAAAGGTTGTTTTTCCAAGGCTTTAGAGACCCTTTATCTCTTCAACAATGGCTGTGTTAAGCTCCAAAAAAAACCAAGAAAGACACATTGTGATTCTTTCAAGCAGACTTCTTGATTGTTTCTCACCTATAGACAGAATCTTGCCAAACTAAAGCAAACTGATACCCTCATAAGGCATATACTCTGGAAATTATTAGGGAGGAGCCATCTTCACCCTCTTTCTCTCACACAATCTGAAATGAGTTGCCTCTTACTCCTCTGGAATGTATCCTGGGAATATGAATTACATTCCATCACAATAAGTATCTAGTGGGGAAAGTACTATAGTCATCCTCTGGCTTTTTAAATTCTTTTATTTTTGTCTATTATTGTATGTTTCTTCCTTGATTTTAATGATTTTACTTTTCAGCCACCCAAAGTTGTTGGGAGGCAGGCAATATACAATTTTAATTGATGAATTAATAATAATTCTATTCATAGCAATTGCATGGTCCAAATGTTGTTGGGATACAATTTGCAAATCTAGATAGCAGCAAATAATTACATTTGCATATCTCTGTTTACTGCTTACCACTTCTAATAGTTGTCTGGTTGATAGCCCAGATCTGCTAACTGCTAGTGATTTCATTCTTTCCAAGATGGAGAATCAAATATGGCACTGCTGCAGAAGGCTTATTTTTAAGAAACCTATCACAGATTGGAAACTCCGATCATATACTTCTGTAGGCTATAGAAGCGTAAATCATAAAGGGCAGAGTTGGAAGGGACCACAAGGATCATCTAATCCAGCCCTCTGCTCTGTGCAGGAAAATCAATTAGACTTTGGCTGAGAGGGGTTATTCAGCCTCTTTTTAAAAAGCTCGAGAGATGAAGAACCCACACCCTCCATATGGAGACATTTTCACTGTACTATTATCAAATAGTTTTTTCTTGTGCATCTAAGTTTTTAAACAACATTTAAATAACTTATGTTTGTTATTTCTGGTCCTGGGTTCCATGGCCTTGAAAAAGACCAGTAGCTTCCTTTCAGGTATCTAATCAGTCTTTTCTTCTGACTGAATATCCCAAGTTCTTTCAGCCTTCCATCTAAAGCTGAACCCAACAGTAACTCATAAAAATTGAGCACCTCCTCAATTATTTATTAGCAGAGAATACATGGAGATGGAAAGATAGAATTTTGTCTTGATATATCCAGGAATGCTGCTGCTGCTGATATCCTGGGCAGAATGTCCCCATCTCCAAAAGGCAGAATCAGCATCTCTCCACCTACACATCAGAGGCAACTCCATCTGAGGGCTCATGAGGGCTAAATTTAGCAGCAATTTAATCTGGAAAGAGGCCTGAGTCTTGCAATGTCAATCTGGATAGCTCTACCCTCTCTTGCCCTCCCTCTCTGTGTGATTTTTATCAAGTTCAGTACATCAACAACTGCAAGGCAACAAGAAGGCCACCGTAGAATGGCTTATCTAGGTGGCTTTTGGAAGGAACTCCAGAAGTAACAGAGGTTGTTGATCTACTAATTTCTGAGGTTAACCTAAACCAAGTGTTGATTTCTCCCACTGCCCCCACTTACCCATGGTCTTCTGTCCTTGAGAAGAAAGATTGTGGGGAGCGTAGCACATCTCTCTGCATAGCATGGAGGAAAATGCAAATAGTTCAGCAGGCCACATCTCTGAATCAAAGAAGATGGTGCTCATGAAAGAAGTACAGTCTGCTATATCATGGCTTATTTGATAAATGAAAATTATCTGGAATCTTTCATCACAAACTATAAACTATATCATATCCATTAAAGAGAAAGTCAAAAATCATATTGAATTAATTCCGCAGAATTTTGACAGGTCCAAATAATATGCTGCGGGTCAGCATTTTGGAGATATTTTCTTACCTATACAGAGAAAAAGAATGACTTTGGGTGGGCACAAAAGCAGTGGGAACAGGAGTGACTTTTGACTTCCTGCTGTCTTCCCTACTGAATTTCTTTTTGGGAAGCTGGAAATCTCCCTTCCCTTCCCTTCCCTTCCCTTCCCTTCCCTTCCCAGCAAGCAGGTAAGTGACTGCTGCTGGGTGGTGGAGGGAATGAAAGTGGCTGAGAAGCTGTCACAAACGTGACTGTTCAAAATTTTGCTTGTATTCTATAAGTCAGCCCATTCGAGATATCTTGGTTCAAAAATAGTTGCTGTATAATGTACTGTTTCTCCCAGTTAAAGGTCATGACAAGGGTTTTAGTAGTACAGTATATATTGTATATACTATCACTAACAAGCAAGCAAACAAACAGCAAGGATTCAAACATGTTTCAGACCTCAACAAATACAGATTTTATAAAGAAAAAGAGGAAACTGTGGGTCATGGATTCCATAAAACTGCTCCAACTGATCATAAACAGCATCAGGACAAAATGTATAATTTCTAAGTTTCCCAAATGGGTCTCATCAGAAATTTTAAAAAGTTATTCTCACCACTGGACATTTGTTGCTGCAGTCTAGTTCTCTCTCTCTCTCTCTTTTTACTTCTCTTCCCACTATATCTACACAGTTTAGAAAGAGTTAATAAGATAACAAAATAAGCATACAATAGTCGTATAATCCAAAACAACAATAATCCAATAATTAGTTTTTTTGGAAAGTCTTTGAATTCCTTTGCCAGAAAGGAAGCAGGGTGAGAAGGTAGGGAATGGCTGTCTTAGGAGTCTGGCAGTCAGCCTAAAAAGAGAAATGTCTGTTTGAGGGCTAGATTATGAAATGTTGCCTAGGGGAGTTAAGATCCCCTTGGCCCTGTTTTCCTAGCTTAACTCCTGACTCAGATACCTAAAAGTTATTCAAAATACCACAAACTCCAGATAGAGACAGAAAAAAATCCTGTCAACAGACAGACCCAACTCCACCCTCTGGTTATAAATTCCTATTAAAAACAGCAAATTAATTTCTGCAGAAAAGTTCTGCAAAAAGTCAGTGGCTGGGCAAAATTGTGGAACTGGCTTCACGTGACAAGAGATGAATGTTGAGCAAAGAGGGAAAAGGATCTTAGGCAGTTAACATTTATTCCCTCTCTGCCAGAGAGGCCAGGTGGCCGAACAAGGCACGAAGCTTCTCTTTTTCTTCTTCAGCTACGGCTGCATCCTCCTCTGTATGCTTGCCCCCAAAACAGGGCCCTAAAAGCTTTTCATGGTGCCACGCCAGGATCAAGCCAAGGCTTGCCTCTGATGTAATCTGAGCAGGCAGGCAATCATTCTTCCGTCCTTCTGCCTTCTCTATATCCTCACCACATCCTGCCATCTCCTTGCGGATCTTTCCCCCATCTCAGGATTTCTGCCGAAGAGGAGCCATTGCAATCACCAGCCAGACCCTCTATGGCTCCCCACCTGAAGCCCCCACCCCCAAAGCCCTTTCAGGCTGCCCTCCAAGACTGAAAAATGGACGCGTGAATCTGCGGCATCGAGCAGAGGCAAGCAGGCAGTTGTGAGCCATGCGTACCAACCAGATTATGAAATACACGCTCTTTACCTCCTGCTACCTCTTCTGGGTGAGTCAAAAGGGGGAAGACTTAGCAATGCTGGAATTTGCTTTGGCTTTGAGAGTGAAAGCCAGTGGTTCCCAAGAAGGTTGCCCAGCAGGGGTGGTGTCGCAAATGCCCCTTAGCCCACTGTCTTCTCTCTTAAACTGTGGGAATGCTGGGTCAGGCAGACTTTTCTTCCGTAGCAAGTCCATTAGTCATCAAGAACAAGAAGTTGGATGTGCATTTTGTTTCCTCCTCCAAAGGTCGCCAGTGGACTCATGGTGGCTGTTGGAACTTACGCCAGGCTCTCAAAGGAAGCAGGTGAGTAGCCTGATCCTACGCAGAATCTGCTGGGATGCAGTCCCCATTAGCAGGGAGAGAAGGAAACAGGCTCATGATCATGGCCATGTTTATCTATTTACTTATTAAATTTATATGCCGCCGAAATCCAAAGACTCTCGGGGGCTAACAACAATAAAAACAATATATCAAAAACACTTAAAATAAAAATAAAATAAACACCATTAAAATAAAAAACCTGGTAGGCTAGCGAGATGGGCTAAAAGGACTTCGGATATAAAAAGGGGGGTGAGGATGGCTAAGAATCCATCAGCCACTTCCACGATGATAATGAGCCCCCCAGAGCCCCAGGCCATCTCGCAGAGCCAGGTCTTAAGGCCCTTCCGGAAGGCCGTCAGGGAGGGGCAGCCCTCAGCTCTTCTCCGAGACCCACCAGCCAAAATTCCTTGGCCGACGGGAACCGGAGAAGGACTCCTCTGCTGATCCTGGTGGGCCAGGAACTCCCCATCGGGGTGCCACGGTTCCTCAGAGAGCCCGGTCCCATGCCATGAAGGGCTTTGAAGGTCAATGTTAGCACCTTGAACTGTACCCAGAAGCAAACCGGTAACCAGTG
>JANHZU010005135.1:340124-353273 GCA_032468055.1 Acrochordus granulatus | reverse complement strand
GACATAGCTTGTCTATCCACAAAGTCCTTTCTTAAATTTCAAAAAATCACAACGATTGCTGGTATCCGGTATCTACTTGAATTGTCTTGGCAGAATGTATGTCTATGTGGATGCATACATCATGGTTCATTTAGGTTATTTGTCAATGCAAGGAGCTTTTTTTTGTACACAAGAGTGCCAGAGCAGAACTTGTTATTTGATTCTTATTCAGAATAAGACTTCCATCCTCCTCTTGGTTAAGGGATTGGAATGACAAAAATTTTGCAACATGATCTGAAGTAAATTCCAAAAAGACTTATTCAAATAAACATAATCAGGTCAGCCCAGAAATTTAAAGCCAAATCAGTTTGAATCCTATGCAAGTTTCCAATCAGGATCCAGGAAGCCAAATATTTGTCTCCTGGATTCTATCAAGAAGCCGGGACCATTGCATAAACTCACAAGCAATCAACACTGTTTCCAACAATATATTATTTCCAAGCAAAGTAGTAGAAGGGGTAGCTCACCTGCCCTTTTTCAGCTGGTATTTACCTGTTTGCAAAGACTTCCATACTAGCAGTCTCCTTTGCCTTAATTCAAATGATCCTCATCAATCTTGAGAAGGCTACAGAATCACCCAGCATTTTGAACTCCTGATAAGTAGAACTTCCTGCTCAAAGTCCTTTTTTGCAAGAGGTGTTTAATTATCTCTCTGCTTTGTAATGCTATCCCTGCTTGTAGCCAGGGTGAGTACACTAAATTTCAATCAGAATCCTCCATGATGCTCACAGGCTACGGTAGGTTGATTCTGATCAGTACAGCGTTAGAACTTAACTCGGTGCAGTGGGTCCATCTTTCTTTTCTGAAGAATCTTCCTCAGGTGAGACCAGGACATTCTCGTTGCATGGACATCTGTAGTGGTAGGGGAAGGGGCAAATGATGACACATATTTGGGTGACATAATCATGCAAATTCCATGCCTGTGTATATACTTGTGTATATACTTGCATGATTTTCATGATGATACCATCTCACCTGCTTCATCTTTTTAACAGCACTGTATTTATTATGAATGCTGCAATCTCATTTGTGCATACTGCAATATTCCAGGTTTTGGGCATTGTGTAAGAGTTTTCCTGGGCAATGTGACTGGATTCCACCAACTTCTGCCCTCAGATTTGCTGCATCCTGCTGAGGTTTGTGCAGCTGCTATTTCAGCAGACAATGCCACCATTGTCACAAGCTCCCAGGATGAGTGCATATGGGTAAGATGCCACAAATGGCATAGGGTCATGTTGCAAAAGAGGTATGTCCTACATGTGACTGAGGCAACGGTGTCCTATGATGGGGGATTCAAAAAGTCAAGTTGGTGACTGTGTAGTTGAAGCTACATATGTCATATACATGATGCATGTAAAAAGGGGTGAGGCTTCAATCATACAGTCACAGCTGCAAGGAGTTAGCTTCAATTTAGCTAACATTAGTTTAGGACTTATAGTTTTCATAGCTCAAAAGGATAGTACTACTACCTCGTAGCTCTGAACTATGCTACTATTCATCAGCATAGATTTAGGGACTACAAAGAAAATTGGCTTCGGAGTCACAAGTTTTGGAGCAGTGTTTCTCAAACTTGGCAACTTTAAGATATGTGGATTTAAGCCCTCAGAATTACACAGCCAGCAGTTGAAGTCCACATGTCTTAAAATTGCCAAGTTTGAGAAACACTGCTCTAGAGGACAAGTTACCAATCACCATGCTAGAAGTATTTTTCTTTTAACAGAGAATAACTTTTAAATGAATGCATAGGATCATGTTATATAAAGTACAGCTATGTACTATCCTTGGGCTGAAGAATCAGAACACTTTTCTAGCATCTGAGATCCAAATCTTTATCTCTAGTTCCTGAAGCTTCATTTTGTTTTGTTGGTTAAGCCTCACCATCCAATGAAATCATCTCCTTCCTTAGTATGTGTCTTCTTCTACCTAGGTGTGGTGTCTAGCCAAACAGGGTTTGCTGATTGATGTTTTGAGTGATACAGGAATGCCTTCTACACATCTGGCTCTCTGGGATGTCATGCTGGTGTCAGCCTCTTGTCACACATCTTATCTCAGAGTCTGGGACCTCAGGTGCGATCGCAAGCACAAACTAGTCCCACCTTATACGGCAAGCAAGAGCTGCATTGGGCTTTCTCACAATGCCAAGTACATTTATTTTCCACAAGCTTATTACAGCTCTAATGTTGTCATCTGGGATACAGAGGCAGGTAAGTGTATACTCTACTTGTGGAAAAGATTAGCAGAGAAATTTTGATCAAATGCTCTAGAATAGAAGAAAGCAAACTTTGGGGATATGTGCTCACATCTGAAGTTTGGAGAGCATGTTGGGGACATTCTTACAAAATAGCTGTAAGAGAGAGCCTCACCTACGCACAAAATGACTTACCAGAAAAGAGATTGATTAGACTGTATCTCCAAGGATTGTCTCTCTTACTACCAATGCCAAATTCATAATTTAATTGATAGGACAACATCTATCTAGCAGACTGAGCCAGATGGGCAGAGACAACTTTAGGTAGCCCTATAACTGCTCCCTCTGATAGCCAAACTCCACTATCCTCCATAGATAGTTGTCTGAGAATGCTATGCAGCCTATGTAAGGCTGAAAAGCATTACTGGACATAAAGCTGATGGGGAAATCTGGAGGACAGCCTGGCATTGAAGCAAGGGGGGAGGATAAGGAAAGGTGGAAGGAGACATTATTGTTCCTGCTTCTGTCACTGCTATAGCTTAATTTTATTTATTTGTTATGCTATTTATTTGTGCAGCTTATCAATTCCCTTAATCCACATGAATTGTATGGAGTTTATTTATGTTTATTAAAACATCAGTAAGAATAAAAGTACATTTGAAAACTTCAACAACAGAAATATGCACATCTACAGTATACATACACAGGCACACACACAGATTGCTTTTTTCTCTCTTCCTCCATACTCCTATAAAATAGAGTTTTGAAGCATGTGGATATTCCTCCCTGTGTGATTTTTTTTCATGAAGACCTAAGAATTTTGCTGGATTGGGCCACAAGGGGAATCTAATCCACCTTTGGTCTAGGGACTAACTAGTTGCTAATAGGAAGCTAGCCTTCTGGGCAATAGTATTGCCTGCCTTGTGTTCCCCAGCAAACAGTATTGAGATAGTGTCTTGTCTCCAAAGTAGACACAGAAATGGCTTCCAGGATTACTCAGCCATGATAGTCTTCTCTTTCATGAACTTGTTAGCTACCTTTTAAAGCCATCCAAAATGGCAGCCATTCCAAAAGAGAATGTTGTAGCTTCATCATGTGCAGGTGAAGAGGTACAGTACTTCCTGCCACCATCCCCTGCTCCATCTTGAATGTCTGCTCATCTGGCTTGCTTTGTATTTGGGAGACAATGGAGGATACTTGATTGTTGGTAACTGCTGGAAGATAGGCATCCATTCCAGTAACCCACAAGTAGTCCTCAACTTACAACCATTTGTTTAGCTAACAATTAGAGGTACAATGGCACTCATGATTTTCTAACAGTCCTTGCATTTACAACCTTTGCAACATCCCCATGATTAGATGATCAAAATTTGGTTGCTTAGCAACCACCATGTATTTATGATGCTTGCAGTGTTGTGGGTCATTTGATCACCTTTTGCGACCTTCCCAGCTGGCTTCTGACAAACAAAGTCAGTGGGGGAAGCTGGATTCACTTAATGACCGCATGAATTTGCTTAACAGTTGTAATGATTTGCTTAACAACTGTGGCAAAAAGATAATAAAATTGGGCACAATGTACTTAACAACCACCTTGCTTAGCAACAGAAATTCTGGTCCCAACTGTGATAGTAAGTCGAGGACTACCTGTAACAGAAAGGATGAGCTGTGCCTGTTGACATTTGTCTTCCACCAGGAAAGGAGTCTGATAAATTGGATGCATCAGCTCCAGTCCAATCCCTGGAAGTGGCTGAGCAGAGGAATCTTCTCTTTGTTGGGCTGGTTTCTGGGACAGTACTGGTGTTTCCCTTGGATTCTAGGCAAGATGTTGGTTGCATCCCTCCTGGAGAGCACCAAAAATCTGTACGCAGCTTGGCAGTTGCTCAGAATGAAGATCAGCTGGCAGTTGCCTGTGATGATCTTGTGCAGGTCCTGGATCTTCATAAGGAAGAAATGGGTCTGTTGATTGATCGGCCAGCCTACACCTTTTACACACAGATCCCTGGTGCAACAATTTCTAGTGTGGCTCTTTTGTCTGGATACCGGGTGCTCTATGGAATGACCAACGGAGAGCTCTTCATGTACTACTGCTTAGAGGCCTACATGTTCCCTCTAGAAGCTCATAGCAACTGCATTACTTGCCTGAAGACCAGCCATGGGGAGAAATGGCTGCTGAGTGGTTCAGCAGATTCACTGCAGTGTCTTTGGAATGTGCAGCTCTGCTCCTGGGAACACCAGATGTTTTTCCAGAAGGTAGGATTTCTGCTCTTGCATGAAGTTTATATGTCTAGTTAAAATGTAGAATTGGCATTAGAAGTTGAGCCTGGGAGAATAAAGGAGCATTAACATTAAAAGACTTTTCTGTACAGCTGCCATGATGGGGGAACTAGAAGCAGCACTTGGCTGATCTTAAAAAACTAAATAGGATCGGATCTAATCAGTAGTTTCATGGAGAGCCCCAGGAAATGCCAGAACTAGCAATATGGAAAAAATAACTTGAGAAGAAAGAAATGGTAAGTCTCGTCTGTACTGTGCCAAGAAAGCAACTTCATATCCATTTTGGCATGAGAAATTAAGTAAGATCAAGGGAGAGTTTGCGACTAAATAGACATGAGTGCCTTCTTTATTTGGATATATCCACCTGCCTACTATTCATAACTTTCATTTGAGAGATAACTAACTTCCAGAAAAAGGACAGGTTAACTATGGACCCTGGAGATGGCATTTCCTGAGTGGAGGACTTTGGTGGAATCCACTTTAAAGGTGGCTATTACTGGGAGTAGGTGGTGCCACAGATATCCATCTCCTGAGCAATGAAGGGTTTTAGAGATCAAGTAATCTAGTCCAAATTTGGCTGCACTGAAGGGAAATTCTAGAAAAATAGAATTTTTTTCCTATGCAATCATTCCAACATTGGCTTTTATGTCTATCTCCAGAGACACACCTCATCTGTCTCCTTTACCGAGGACAGTCCCACTGATCTGTGTCTTGCCTGTTTGTTTCCATGTTTAATTAGTTTTCCAAAACATTCTTTGTTTGTTCCTTCCTTCCCAGCAAGACTCCTTTTCACATGGCATTTTCTGTGCATGCTTTTCGAAGGATGACCAGTACCTGTTCACCAGCACTTTGGATCAGTGTGTGATGTCTCACAGGGTGAGCTAGTTGATATTTTTCGGAACCTGCAACTTTGGGCATGGTTACCTTAAATGGCAGCAATCTCAAAGGAAAGCTTGCCATAAGCAAAAGTCTTTTTCCTGCCTTCAAATATGTGGTGGGATATAGGGACAGGTGTGGGGAGGAAAGTGGTAAAGAAAATCAAGATAAGTAGCTTCAGCTGTGTGATCAAAACTGCCAACTTGATCCCTCCTGCTGACACCTATGGGATGAAAAAAACGTTTGAATGTAATCTGAATTCCTTGTGACATTGTCATGTTTCCATTTTTCCATAGGTGCCCTCTTAGAAGTTCAATTTGTGCATGCAAAAATTACCAGGATGGTGTCAACAGCTGAAGGTTTTGTTGCAACAACACAACTTGGTTACCTCATGAGGGAAAAATTCTGCTGCCCACAGGCCATCAGACTTCACCATGATATGCTAAGCAGTGTTAAAGCAATGTACACAGTGAAATCGTGGCCAAAAGAGAGATCGGATCCAGAAGAGACTCAGGGAAATCTGAGGAACACTCAGAGCTGTACCGACAAGCTATCAAAATTTGTACAATTGTGTAAAGAACTGAGAGAACCCAATGACAAAGAGTGGCTGTAATATCTAGTTTGTCACCAACAAGTGAATCTCACTCAGTTGTTTCCCTATTTCCTTAGAGTATTTTCTTATTTTCACTAAACCTAGAGTTCTGGGAAAGGATGACTATCTAATGCAGGAGGCAGCAACATTTTGGGGGTGGAGGGTTAGACTTAGCATTTGGGGGAGCTTACATAATGCAAACTAAGTGGGCTATTCCTTCTTATTTTTCTTGCTGGAATTTGAAAGTACTGTATGGCTTTGATAGAAGAATAAGGACATTCTCACAGTGGAAAAATAGATTGTGAAAATGTCAGAATTTACAGAAATGGTAAAACTGATCCGTTTGGTCAGAGAAAAAAACAACAAAAACATTTTTGAAAGACTTAAGTGGACGTTGGGCTGAAAAATGAAAGAAATAACATGATATATAGATTTCAAGATTAAAAAAGATGTGAATTAAAAGAGGGGCTTGTATAACATCTAAAAGGGAAGAGGGGCAATAAGATTGTTGGAAGAGAAATTTATATATACTGTACCTTGAGTTATTTTTCTTGCAATTTTTTTCTTTTGCTTTCTTGTCTTTTATTCTATGGGAAAAAATATTATGAAGTAATTCCCTGCACTTTTTGTAAAAGAACAAAGACCTCTAGAATTCCTGTGTCAGATGTCTGCTAAATTGTAAAACTGTACTAGTACTAGAATCACCTCTTCTGAAAACTTTGAGAAGGGAGGAGCCTCAAATCATGTTCATATAAATCTTTTACATCGTCTGCACAAGGAAGAAGGAGGCTATACTTTATTTATTGGTCACTTGCCATTTCTTGTTCTGATTACTATACATGCAATTGTATGACATGTTAGCATCCCATAATATTCTTAGCATGGTTTCTATAATGCTTTTAGCTTGTACTTTTAGTATGCTAATTATAAACTTTATTCATCTCCGGATCTTTTGCCCACAGCTTAAACTTCACCTTCCATTGTTCCAGTAATAAGTTCACTTGCAAAGCTTCTAGATAAAGTTTGCCCACATTCTTTGCATTTGCCCACATTCTTTGCATTTGAGTAAACATCCCTTGTATAAGGTTTGCACTTCCAGCATTTTCTAGCACGCATCCTTTGTTCTGTGGTTAACATTATGCTGCTGGAAAACTTCCTGTTCTAGGCTTCTGCACACATAAGATGAGACAAATATAAAGTAACTTAAAGCATTGCTTTTGTTAAAGCAAGTTTCAAAGTTGGGGTCTCAGGCCCTCAATGTGACTGTGGGGATGGTGCGATGGTTGTAAGCGTGAAGACCAGTTGTAAGTCACTATTTTCAATGCCATTGTAACTTCAAATGGTTGCTAAATGGTTTTAAGCTGAGGACTACCTGTATATGTAAAATGTGGTTACTTACAGTACACAAGTTCTTAGCACTCTGTGTTCAAAAAAACATAACCATTTCTTCATTAATAATCAGCCCCCAATTTCAAGATTGAAATACTGGTGCCAGTCAAATTTATATTAAAATTCTTTCTTCAGTTATGTATGATGGGAGAGGTAAATCTGGCATATTCAATAAAAGCATTGAGATAATCCATTCAAACATTGATAATTTGTTCCTGTATCTATCCTCAGAGTTAGGCCAGTCCTTACAATCTGATAGTGGGGCGCAGTGGCTGAGTGGTTAAGACACTGGACTTGCCAGCCAGAAGGTTGGCAGCTCAAGTTCAAGATCCAAATGCCACAGCATAACAGGATGAGCTCCCATTATTTGCCTCAGCTCCTGCCAACCTAGCAGTTCAAAAGCATGCAAAATACAAGTAAATAAAAAGGTACCGCCTAAATTGGTGGGAAGGTAACAGCATTCT
The DNA here is from genome assembly GCA_032468055.1 of Acrochordus granulatus. Classification (NCBI taxonomy): domain Eukaryota; kingdom Metazoa; phylum Chordata; class Lepidosauria; order Squamata; family Acrochordidae; genus Acrochordus; species Acrochordus granulatus. Next base: position 345,451 of record JANHZU010005135.1, on the reverse strand, counting down.
ATGTGCCTCAGCATATAGTCATGCTGGTCACGTGACCACAAAAGGGTCTTTGGACAACGCTGGCTCTTCAACTATGAAATGGAGATGAGCTCTGTCCCCTAAAGCCAGACATGCTTGGCAGGGGAAACCTTCACCTTTACCTTTTTACAATCTGATACTCTTGGGTGGAAGTGGAAGGAGCTATGTGTGATAAAATGGACAATCTGTAGGTATCTCTTCTAGGCTGTGCATTTCATATTATAGAGCTACTTTACATTTTACAATTCACATTTTTCCCCTAAATAATTTAAGTTTTAATAATATGCTTATTCTTTATAAATGGACATAAATGCATAAATGTAAAGCAGATCCTACTTTTGTTCTTAGAACACAGTCACAACCATCTAATGCTGTGTTTCTCAATCCCAGCTTTAAGATGTATGGATTCCAATTCCCCAGCTTGCATCACAATTTTAGACACCATTTACTGTGTTTAATCTAGTGCTTCTTTCTTATGTTTGTCATTAGTTTGGTAAAATAATTTTAACCTATCAATTCATTAAGGCTAACTGAGAGTGCATCCTGCTTTCCTGCTTTTTTACCTTTTCTCTAGTCAATTTCTCAGTTTCATCTTAGTCAATGTCACAAATCCTTAGTTTCAAAATCCTGACAGAAAACTCAATGGCTGGAGTTTCTCTACTAAGTAAGAGAAGTCGTAAAAAACTTGCTTGCAATTTCTCACAAACACAGAGATAAAACAACTTTGAAATATATTGTATTTGTTTACTTACTTAAAAATTATATGGTGAGAAGTTATGTAGTTATGTGAATATCTTGGTTAGGGGAACAGCAGTGCTTTCTAGCAACTGGAGGAAAAGGAAGAAGAGAGGGAAGCGTCAGTGTGGGAGGAAAAAGAGGAGAGGAAAGTATAGGGGTGTGCTAGTAAAGGTGAGAAGGAGAGCATTTTGTGCACCATTTCCATCCACTCACCTAACAAATTTGAATTCACCAATCAACAAAATGAATTGTTCCTCATAAATTGGACAAATGTTGATTTTGCAAGTTCAGCAGCACTTTGCTTCACAGACATTTTGCTCAGGAGACTGTTTTGAATATAGCAATACAAATTCCGGGGTTTCAGATTCACAAAGCAGACAGAGTGATGAAGACATCTGGGGAAAAAAAGGAGGGGCACCTGTTTTTATATAAATGAACAATGGTGTAAAGATGTTACAGTGCTAGAGAAAATTTGCAACATGGACCTAGAGGCATTATTCATCAACTATAAACTATATTATTCTCCACAGGAGTTTGTCTCCTTCATTCTGGTTGGACTCTATATTCTCACACAGGTTTCTATTGGTAGGTTGCTGCAGAACCTAGCTGACTTTATAATTCACAAAGAACAAAAATATCCAGACTGTCTACTTATTATCTTAGGAGATTTTAACAGTGAAAATCTGACCCGTGAACTGCCCAGTTATAATATCAGCTGCCCCACTAGAGACAAAAATACACTGGATCATTGCTATAATACAATAAAAGGTGCTCATTACTCTATTCTGCGCACATCCATCAGCCTCTCTGATCACTATATGATACACTTCATCCCCATCTAGAGGCAGAAACTTAAAACCGCAAAACCTGAGGTCAGAACAGGAAAGAGATTATCCAAGAAGGCAAATTAAATAAAGCTTCAGGCCTGCTTTGATTGCATAGATTGGTCCATCTTTGAAGCTGCTTCAGCAGACTTAAATGAATTTACTGATACTGTGATATCATATATCAGCTTTTGGTTACCAAAACCTTGAACACATACAACAGCAATAAGCGCTGGTTTACAGTGAAACTTAAGCAGCTTCACTGCGATAAAGAAGCCTGTAAGAAAGAGGATATGATCCTGTATCCAGGCCACAAATACACTGACTAGAGAGATCAGGGTAGCAAAAAGGAACTACGAAAAATACCCTGAGAAGTCAACTTTCAGCTAACAAACTTGCTTCTGTGTGGAGAAACCTACAGAGCATCATTGGTTGCAGGAGTTCATCATCCTCTATTGAGGAAAGCCATCAACTAGCAGATGACCTGAATATGTCCCACTGCAGGTTTGAGAAAGAGCCACCATTACCTACAACCACATCTTAGTCACATTAACAGCAGATATTTCCTCTACAGCCATATCCATCCTTCCTCCTGGGCCCTCACCTCCTCCTGGGCTCTCACCCCGCTTCTGGGTCTCCACTTCTGGGGGTTCTGGAAAACGATCCCCAAAGTCTCCTTCAAAAACAAAACATCAGAAAAGCACCATCTGGCCCAGATGGTGTGATGTCTTCCTGCTTGAAAACCTGTGCTGCACAATTGGTCCCTATTCACACAGATTTTCAATACATCACTGGAGCTGTGCTATATCCCTTATTGCTTTAAATGTTCTACCATCATCCCAGTTGCAAAGAAAGCCTCCATCAATGGGCTAAATGACTATAGACCTGTCATTTAACTTCTGTAGTCATGAAGACATTTGAGAGGCTGGTGCTGGCCCATATGAAAGGCAACACAGATTCAGTGTTGGACCCTCTACAGTTTGCCCAATGGGCAAACAGATCAGCAGATAATGCTGTCAGTATGATACTGCATTATATCCTGCAACATCTTGACTCCCCAAGGACCTATGTTTTGTGGACTTCAACTCAGCATTTAACACTATCATCCCAGCCATTCTTCACTATAAACTGACCAAACTAGTCGACTTTCAGCAACAGAAGTGATGGCAACAGCCAGGAGGCCCCTTTTTTAGTTAGTCTTGGTAATTAGCAGGTTTCTTGATTTATGTTTCAACTACTGGGGGATGCTTCTCAAAACACAGATAAACAACTAGAAGGTTTCTTTATTTATGTCTTTACTAATGGGGATGCTTCTTGGGACTATAAGACTAACTTAACCAGTTAATGAGTGGTTGAGGTAGAACTTTTGCACTCCAAATCTCATTATGTTAAAACCACACCTTTTGAATATTTCGATGAGCATTAACAAAATCATGCTAAACATAGCACATAGTACATGTAAGCCAGTTTGTAGATGTGAAATGTCAGCAATGGGTCAATTGACTAAAATCAATGGATAAACTCATTTCATACCAAAATGTTTGTGTAATGTTATTTCCTGCTCAAGGAATAATATAAAAGTTAAGTGTAGTTGAACTGCTCAAGGTCTCTGGGTTTAGACACCCTCATTATCTGTGCACAAATAAAGATATTTTTTTTAATTACACTCCTTCGGCTTGGCTTGGATTATTGGCAAATTCATGCTGGGTACATTAACCTTCTTTTAAGGACAAAAGAAGCGCCCTAAATGATTTTGGGAAAATCTCTCTAACTAAGAACAGGTAAGGAATATATTGTCATGGAGAAAAATCTTATTGCTAAGAGTTGAAAACAACTCTTGATGGCACATAAACAATTAAAAGATTTTCAATAGTAATAATTTTTCTGCTGAACCCTCACAGGGTTGCTTTGTGGGGAAAATTTAAGGCTGCTTAAATTTGTCCATAGGTGTTTTGAGAGTAAAATAGTGACTGAATGGCTCAGAAACACAACGAAACTGCATAGTATAGAGCAAAGTTTCTCAAGCTTGGCAGCTTTAACCCCCAGAATTCTCCAGCCATCATTTTAAAGTTGCCAAGGTTGAGAAACACTTAACACTAATAACAGCTGCTATCCATTAGACAACATATTTCAACTCAGATGTGAGGCAGGTTCCAACACTTGAATAAAAATGACAGAAGCAACATCATGCCAAAGTAACATAAGCCCACCCCTTTTGTACATAAGTGCAAGATCACAATACATTTATACATGGGGAAAAGCTTGAAGTGCAAAGCTGTTTTTAGGCGTGTGACCTCCACCACCATCCTTCTCTTGAACCACTTCCACTCATATATCAACTATTAGGCTGTTTTGAATCCACTTACACAAAACAGTCATTCAACGCCTGGGACAACTTAGATGAGTAAACTTGCTTCCTCCATCCTTACCTTGCCTTTCCCACACTCTACCAACTGATTTTGACTAGCAGGAATGGGGGAAAATCAACCATTTCCTTGTTTTCCTTGCACCCAATCAACAGAGGGTGAGGGTGGGCACTGCCACTGTGAGGAACAAGATATGGCTAAATTCTGTGTTTGCAAAACTTGCCTGGTAGCACAGAGGCAGTAATTACCTGCAATGTCGTACATAGATAACGACCACGTTAACCTATGTTGAGGAAGCATGAGCCAGCACTGAAGTGTTTATGAACCAATCAAAATGTGACAAAAACAGAGGCGGCTCCCCTACCTCAAAATGCCACCAATCAGTGTCTTCTGGAACACCTATGTGACAAAAGTAACCAATCCTGCCATTTTCTTCTTTGTGCCAAAGAATAAATGAATGTGCTTCGCTTTGCTCACGGTTCTCCCTTTTCTGGGAGGTAACCCCTTTGCTGCTGCACAATCATGAAGGAACCTGCTCCAGATCCCTCACGTCCGGTGATTCATTCGGGCCTTCTCCTTCATCTTTTGTTTCCATCCACTGGACGGCATCGTGCCTGCAACTTTAGGCAGTGACCATTTTTGCGGTTCAAGAATGGCTGGATAGCACTTGAAACGACCCGAGGGCCACTGATGCCAATGTTAACTCTTTGCGCTCTGAACTGAGACTGAGCGCGAGAGCCTCACGTCCCAGGCCCGGCAGCCGATGCAATGAGCAACAGATACTCATTGTCCGGGAGGTTCACCGTCTCCTCCCCGTCTCCTTTGGGAGCTTCACTGTAGCCTTTCTTCCGTTTCTCCTCCTTAATCTTAACTCTTTCCAGTTTTCCTTTCTCCGACCCTTATAAGAAATGTTGGTCGCTTGCGATAAAAATCAGTAACTGACAATGGTCAGTATCGACAGGGAATTCTCAGCTTCCCCCTTCCCAAATACCTTTCTTCAAAATAAAGCCTATGAACCATGAGCGCTTATGCCAAAATACCGGCATTTATTTTTAAGGCACCCATCTCTCTCCCTTCTCTATGGTCTTCCTCTTATTCTCGACTCCTTTCCGCTGAGACCTTTCCCTTTAGGGTCCGGCCGCCTCCCTCGATCTCCCTCCCGAAGGTTCCGGGCGCTTGTTTCTAGAGTCCCGGGGACGTGCGCACTGACGCAAGGCGCAGGCTGCTTCGGGCGCGCCGCTGCGGCTGACGGGAGGGGGCGGAAGAGTCGCCGCCGCCGCTGTCGCCGCCGCCGCCGCCGCCGCGGAAGCCCCAATATGGCGGCGGGGGGAGGGGGAGGAGGCGGTCGGGGGAGCAGCAGCGGGGCGAAGATGGGGGGCAG
>JANHZU010005135.1:312699-340024 GCA_032468055.1 Acrochordus granulatus | reverse complement strand
GAAGGAGGCGCGGTGGCGGTGCCCGCTCCCAAAAAGCTTCCAGTCCACGTAAGTCTGGAGGGGGCGGGGGAGAGAAAGGGGGCGCCTCCCCACGGATTGACCTTTCATCTCGGCTCACCTGCCCAGATCTTGGGGTTCCCCTTCCTCTGCTCTTTTCCCGGTGCTGGTGGGATAGGCTGCTTGCGAACCCGAGCCCCGTTGCGTAAGGTTAGAGGACCTTCTTTCTCGCCAGCCCCGACCCCACTTTGCATTGTCAGTGTTAAAGGCAAGATGCGTTGAAACCCCGCTGCCTCCTTCCATCTCCTTCCTTTTTCTTTCTCTCAGGGAGTATTTTGCATTTCTTTAGGAACTGTCAAGTAAAAAAAAGTTTAAAAAAGAGTGGGTTGGCACCTTTAAAATGGCTAAATGCCACGTGTTTTGATGGTTTTTATTTTTATTCAGTTTTTAAAGGATGACTGTATTTGAAAGGGTAATGGACTACAATAGGTTGCTTCCTTTTTATTTTATCAGGATTGAGGTTCTGCTTTGTACTGATGTGAACCATATTTTTTTTGCCACTGTAAACCCGTACTGGAGATTCAGTGGTGAAAAAGCTGATTTTGCACAGAAAACTAAACAATAAATTAAAGCATCAAAACTGCAACTGAATGTTCATATAAGATGCAGATTGCAAAATTAGAGCTGCAGAAGTAAAAAAATAAGACTGGCTAAATGCTAAGAATTGTCTTACTTCAAAACATCCTTGTGTGTTACATCTCGTGTTGATGCCTAAGAAGTATAATTTATTATGATAATCTCATTCTGGATATGTAGCACCAGAAAAAGGAGATAAGGGTAAAATGGCAATGGCTAGTTTAAAGTTCTGCTCCAGTTGTTTGCAGTAAGTGAAACCATCAAAAATAGTCTTAAATTGTGAGAGCAGTAAGGCTGAATGTTATGTTCTTCCCTCTTTTTTTTTTTGTTACCTAAACCCAGGCTGGTTTGTGAGACATTCTCCTTTCCAAAACTCAGATTCCCCAATCAGTTCTATTGAGATTGATGCTGTATCTTAGCATCTTATACAATGGGGGTACAAGAAACAAGCTTTGCACTTCTTTCCCTATTTTCCCACCAGGCATAGAGCTTACGTTATCCACAAGAATACACTTGGGATTTTGTATCTTTTAAAAGAACTCCCTTCTTCACAGTTCTGTTGAGGAAAAATGGGTGTATTTCCCCTCCCATCTCCATAGCAATGCTAGACAGTTGGTGCTGTTCAGATGTTTGAGACGTCTGCTCCTGTCAATCACACTCAGATTTGCTTATTTCTGTAATCATAGTTATAACATTGGCATAATTCATAAAGCATAATTAATAGAACAAAAATACCCTAGTTGATTAAATGTACACACAGTTATAACATTTCTCAGTATCCATGTATATTTGCAGCACTAACGTAATTAAAGACGGTGTAACTCTACCTTAAAACTACAATCTAGCCAGAAGTCCAGAAGATTGAACAGATATATTTTTAACTGTAAAAGGCAACAGAATAAATATGAGAATTAACATGATGGAATGCTTCCAATAGGAGAAAAACGCCTGTGCAATTATCAATAATCTGGGACTATTTTTCTCATAATTAAACCATAAAAAGGGCAAGATAGATAGAGCGTAATATTTGATGTGCTCCACCTATCCCTGGTCACAGTAACAAAATATTAAATTGCAGTGATTGTGGAATCTTCCCTTCAGATTAGAATGAGAACATGTGCACCTGTACACTTATGAATTGGCTTGTGCTAGTGTCCTCCCTTACAAAAGAAAAGTATTTAGCGGCAGAGTTGCCTCTCTTTGTGATCGTAAATGTTCCTTATTAGCTGGATTTCTTGAAAAAGAGAACTTGATGCATTTTGTCTACATTGGAGTGCTCTATTTTCATTTGTGAAAATAGTTAAGGTCTGAGTACTTTTGGGTTGACAGATAGGGTTTGGGGACACCGAGGCAGAGCAGCAGGCCACCTTGAGATGCAAGAATAATTGTAACTTTATGTATTGATTTGTAGCCAAGGATAATATTTTGGAAGTGTCAATAAAACAAGCCAGTTCCATGTGGCAGTGCAGTTGGTGAGTGATGTCTACTTTGTTAAGCAAATGAATGATATGGCCCTCATCACAAAGTCTAATGCTACAAAAAAGTTGCCCTAAGCAGTTTTTTTCCAGCATGTGCTATCAGTGATTAAAAATAATCTGTCTGTCCTTTAGGACTGGCAAGGAAATCTGGATTCTTTCAGAAATGCAAATGAACACTGGTGGCATTATTTTGCCTTTTGCACACCCCTCACCTTGGACTGGGAGCAGTCTGGAAAGAAGAATTATCTCCTCTTAATTACATTTTTTCCCTTGTTGGATATGTGCATTTGTATGAACTTTCAATATCTCTTGTGATTTCTTGTAGGTAAAAGATGCCCTCTCTTACTTGGATCAAGTAAAGATCCGTTTTGGTAGTGACCCTGCCACCTATAACGGTTTCTTGGAAATCATGAAAGAGTTTAAGAGCCGGAGGTAACATGAACCAAGGAAAATCCATCCCCTGCTTCCTTCCTTTGATTGATTTGGCTAAGCATGGAACCCTAACTGAGCCTTGTGGGAGATTTCAGGAAAGAGAGGGAGAAAACCATCCCTCCTGCATCCATTCTCCTTTGCCTGATTTAAGCACCTACATGTTAATGTCTTGTTTTGGGTCCAGCATTGACACTCCAGGCGTCATCAGACGTGTTTCTCAGCTGTTCCATGAACACCCGGACCTCATCATTGGCTTCAATGCTTTCTTGCCCTTGGGTTACCGAATAGAGATTCCAAAGAATGGGAAGCTGAATGTTCAATCACCTCTTGCTGGCCAGGTAGGAAGAGCTTTATTTTGTTTTAAGTATTCCTGTCCTGGTACCCATAGCTGGCATTCCAAGACAGTTTGATCTTCCCTTGCTTAGTTCTCACAGCCCTGTTTTGTTCCTTGCACGCCTGTGGCACTGCTACTTTAATTCAGCCTCCCTCTGGGACCAAATGAGCACCCACCAGCAGTGAACCTTTTCTTCTTCCCAGCAGGGTTAATTCATTGCTTAGGTCCAGGAATCTTTGTAGGGGAGTTAACAGCAGTCCAGCTCTCCTATAAAGAATACAAGTAACACGAGAAAGCCTTTAGAAAGAGTATTGGTCCAAGTATTACAGTTGCTCTTTCTTTTTGGGGGGGCAGTATTGGTGATATTATGCTAAAGGATCACTCAAGTGTTGCCATCCAGAGTAGATCTGTACATACTCTAATGGGCAGAGCATCTGTTCTTCATACCCAGGTTGGAAATGTTTCTACTTAAAAAAAAATTGGGAGGTGAGCCAAGGATAATGACCTTTCTCTTCTTGAGTTGCTGGAAAGCCTCTAAAAATAACATAATTACTCAAATTAATTGCAGCCAACCTGGTCATCTTTCTTGGATTTCATCTTCCATCATTTAAACTAGCCATAGTCAATGAAGTCCAAAATTATTGGTATCTCTGAAAAGAAAGTTACTTGCTTTGGGAATCCCAGCAATTCATGCATTTGATATATACCAAACATTTGTTATGTGTTTGGACACTGAGATAACAATATTCTGTCCCTGTATTGAGGGACAACAGGCAGGGATGCTTGTGGGCCTCATGTCTACATTTACCAAGATAATGATTTTTTGAATTCTGATTTAATTACTTCCTCACATAGTGACTTGCATTTCCTCAGATATCCCTGGAGCCAGTACAGAACCCCCTCTCTGGCAGCAGTTTAATGCTGCATTACTGCCAGGAGAACGCCCACAATCATGGTGACTGTCCAGAGGATTTCCGCCAGCAGCAACAGCCTTGCAAGGATGATAAGGTTCAAATGCCTCTGGAATCAGATTCAGTGGAGTTCAACAATGCCATAAGTTATGTGAATAAAATCAAGACCCGATTTCTCGATCACCCTGAAATCTATCGCTCCTTCTTGGAGATCCTTCACACTTATCAGGTAAAGAAGGAATGGGCACTCTGTAAGTTCAGGAAGCAGTAGTGGAGAGTGTGGGGTCTGTGTGTGCACCCATGCTGTCTTCCTCCTACTTTTCTATTCTCAAACGCAGAAGTTGCCTTCTTATTGCACACGAGGCCAGGGTAAAATGGTATACAGTACTTTTGTGAGAACTTAGCCATTGTCTTAAGCATATTGTGTAGGAACCATTATATGTATTGTTTGGATGTACCACAATGAGAACACAGAAACTTTATTTTATTAACCTGGGATTAGGACTGAGTGGGTTGGCTAAACCCAGATAAAGTATGCTACCCTAGATTGATGTTCATTTTACTGAAAACAGGCACAAGCACCATAATGTTTCACAACTGAGAGACAGTTTTGTGTAGTACTCAATGTGCTGGGCTAGAAACAAAGAGATGGTGAGTTCTAGACCTCCCTTAGGCCTGATGTTGCTGGGTGATGTTAAGCCAGTCATTCTTTTTCACATACTAGTCCATCTCACAGGGTCATTGTGGTTGGGAGAAAATAGGATGGAGTGTTATGCATGCTGCCTTGAGTTATACAAAATAAATGTGGGATATAAATCTAATAGATAAATAAAAATTTCTTTACTTGCAGAAGGAGCAGCTAAGCACAAAAGATCGCCCCTTTCGAGGCATGTCAGAAGAGGAGGTCTTTACTGAAGTGGCAAATCTTTTTAGGGGCCAGGAAGATCTTCTGTCTGAGTTTGGACAGTTCCTTCCAGAGGCAAAGAGGTCTTTGGTATGTTTTTGTTAAAATTCTGGTTTGGCCATTTTGAGAAAGTGGGCTGCCATATGTGGAGTCTGAGTGGGAGAGGTATGAAGAAGATCTGCTTTCTCAGTTGGGTGGAAAAGTTGGGCTTGTTTGCTGTACTGGTTGGACAACATTCATCTTGACAGCAGATGGATGCAGCCTCAAACCTCTGGATGACTCAAATGGCCCCCAGTTGCTCCACAGGGAAAATGCCTTTTGTTTGGCAGTTGTTCCTTACCTTAGAGCAGTCCTTCTCCTGAGTGGTGGCAAGCAATTCATAGCAGCTCTTTTCCCAATTCTGGCTTGAAATGTCTCCAACATGCTAGAGAGAACTATCTTCCTCTCTGCTCATTTATTTATTATTATTATTTCTTGTGTTGATTTATACAGCTCCTCACCTGGCAAGCATAACTCTGGATGGCTAACAAAATTTAAAAACAATACAAACAGAACAATAACCAAAAATCAACAAAGACCAGTAACCAAACAGTAACCATCATCTTCCTCTTTTGGTTTTAGTTCACAGGGAATGGGCCGTGTGATGCCAATAGTATCCCCAAAATGGAGCATGAGAAGCATTTAGAAAACAGTAAGAAACGGTCCAGATCTCTGTTGCTCCGTCCTGGGTCCAGCCCAGCCAAGGTATCTGAACCGAAGGCAGAGCTAGAGACAGGGCAAGAGTGATTTTGTCAACTCTGTAGTTTAAGTGGCCAGTCTAGCTGTAAACTGTTTGGCTGAGTGTTCCTTAAGAAGAAGGGAAGGTATTTCCATCAAAAATGGATGAATTTGTGACATGTTCCACAGATTTAGCTATGCTAGCCTGTTAAGCTAAAATCAATCAATTATAGCACTATTTAAAGACGTGCACATTTTTTTTGTCACAAAAGACAAAAAAATTTTTGATAGGAGATAGTTTGAAAGAGGAAGAGGTGGAGAAGGGAGCCTCAAGTTCCTCAAAGCATTTGCCCTGATTTTATAATGCAAGAGGGTTTTTCCTTAAACAGTACTATTCACAGTTGTAATACCTTTAATTACAGGCAATAAGTTCTGTATAATTCAACAAAATGTACTTTTCAGCTACATTTCTGAGATTTACAGAAAAATAATCTTGTAGGATAGTCAATTATAAACTGGAAAACTTTTGTCCAAATCAGTGTTTCTCAATCTCAGCAACTTTTAAGCTTTATAGACTTTAACTCCCAGCCTGCTGGGTAAGGAATTCTGGGAGCTGGAACTCCACACATCTTAAAGTTGCAAAAGTTAAGAAACACTGGTCTAAATCTATTTTTACCAGCTCTACTTTTATGTAAGTGTGACTGGGAGAAGTAGCAGAGATCCATGAAGAACTGTGTTACCCTTTTAGTTTTTAGCAGATGCAGATATTAATATAGGATACTGAGTATTTTGTTTGGGATCTTAATGTCATGAAAAGTCAAACAAGTAAGAACTGCTTCTAAATATATATAAAATGCTTCCAACAGAAGAAGATGAAACTACGTGGGACCAAGGATCTCTCTGTTGCAACAGTGGGCAAATATGGCACTCTGCAGGAGTTTTCTTTCTTTGATAAGGTCTGTTATTTCTGGTGGAAACAGAGCTGTAGTTCATGAACAAGGATTTATCCTTGGCATATAAAACACCCTGGGTTGCTGGTGATGGGAAAGGTTCCAAAGCTCATATAGATTTGGGTTAAAGCAGTTTCCCGGGTTGTAGGGTGGGAACCAGGCTGGGTTAGGCAGTTTAGTTCTTGCAAGTTCCAGTGGATCAAATGTCTGTTGGTTCCTGACAGACTGAAGATTCCACTTTCCTCTCTGCTGTTTTGGTAGGTACGTCGAGTTCTCAAGAGCCAAGAAGTTTATGAAAACTTCCTCCGCTGCATTGCTCTCTTCAACCAAGAACTGGTCTCTGGCTCTGAGCTGCTCCAGCTAATCACACCCTTTTTGGGGTAAGATAAACTATGTTAAGTTTTGAACTTTGTGCCCAGAGCTCCTTTAGACTGTTAAGAACAATCAAAAATAAATACATACAATCTCTTTCTGAAGGCATGGAGCAATGTTTTAGTCAAATTAGAAATATGCATGGAATGATATTCTCACACTGAGAATTGTTGCAGCTAATTAATTGGAACAAATAAGTTTGGGATCAATGAATCCATGTTTTTTAAAATAATAAAGCAGTATATTGTGCCATTGACATAATATCACTTCTATGATGGTTTCACCAAAGATTCCTACTTCCAGTTTTCAGCAAAAGTGACATATAGCAAACCATTGATTTGCTTAACAACCACAGCATTCGCTTTACACCTGCTGTGTTTGCTTAAAGACTGCCACAAAAAGGTGGTAAGATCAGGTCAATCATGTGGGTGACTCCATTTATGACCATGAGTTAACGACCATGATGGTTACATGAAATACTAAATGGCTCCAACTTTCTGTTATCTCAACAGTTCTAGAAGGGATAGACTATCTAAGACCAATTCCTCAGCTCCATATTTCCATTGCTCCAAGACTGCACAACTGAAATTTGACAATGATTTCAGTGGTTATTTTTTGTATTCTAAGAAGGAGATAAAATCATTAAGGAGTTAAACATTTCAGCCATGCCTCCTCCAGTGATATTACAGTCCTAGAAGCATTTAAAAAAAAAAAGATGATGATGATGTAGTTCCTGGAGGAAGATGGTTGTCTGTCTTCGCTCTTGAGAAATGACATCTGCTCTTTATTTTCTTCTAGTGGTGATAAATGCTGAAAGGCTACTTTTCATGTGCTCTTCCTCAAAAGGGTTCTTTTACCTCTGTATGTGTCAGTTTCTAGCATATATTTGTTTGTATGTTTGTTTGAAGGAAATTCCCTGAACTCTTTGCTCAGTTCAAGTCATTCCTTGGAGTGAAGGAGCTCTCTTTTGCCTCCCCAATGAGTGATCGCTCTGGGGATGGGATATGCCGGGAAATTGACTATGCTTCCTGCAAGCGTATTGGCTCCAGCTATAGAGCCCTTCCCAAGACTTACCAGCAACCTAAATGCAGTGGCAGGACAGCTATCTGCAAAGAGGTAGGTAGTGCTTGCAATCCCTTGTAGAAGGTGAGTAAAAGGCAAGGGGGATTCATCAGACACTGGAGAACAGTGCTGTGTAGGAAGATGCTCAAGAACTGGTTGGTTTAGTGTGTGTTTTAAATTTTACAGGTACTAAATGACACCTGGGTCTCCTTCCCATCCTGGTCTGAAGACTCAACCTTTGTCAGCTCAAAGAAAACTCCTTATGAGGAACAGCTACATCGCTGTGAAGATGAACGCTTCGAGGTGTGTCTTCTTCATCTGACAGTTGTTAACTTAAGTGTGTCCTTTTAGTCAGCCACTGAACACTGAAGTTTCCATTCAGGAAGTTCTGTGTCTGATCCCCAGTGTCTATAGATAGCAAAAGCAGAAAAGGGCTCTCTGCCTGGGATTTTGGAATACTGTTGTTGGTGGGAGTTGCCAGTTTCTAGGTTCATACCAAGCCATGATTCTGTTAACTGTGGTTTGTGCAGTAAACCATATTTGGATTGGCTCAGGCTTTTCACCAAGTCATAAAGCAGAATTTAACATTCACATTAGCCTGGTTCACATTTCTTGCTTGGTCAAAACCAAGTAAAGTACATTTTGATTTATTATGGTATGTGAACCTTGCTAATTTTTTGGTCTGAAAACTGGAATGGATAAAGTCAGACTTTAGATATTGCTTCTTTTCCCTAGCATCTTTGGATAGCTTTTTTTCTGGGCCAGAGGAGGCATGTTTGGTAAATGTTCTCTTCTATGTTTTCCCAACTTTGTGGAAGGATGATCCCATGAGGGATATGTCTGAGATATGGTTGGCGTGTCCTACTTAACTGCATTAAATAGTGGCATTTCCCAAAACAAGTTTCAGAGTTAGTGATGACACATTGCATTGGTGAGTTGACTAACACAATAATGTAATAGAAAGCTGTTGTCATTGTTCAGACTACAAATGATACAGCATTTGTACAACTTTGTGCTGGAGCCTGTATTTATAGTTGCTTTGTTTTAGTTCTTAGTTAAGTGACAAAAGTGTTTCGAAAGTTAAAACTTGCTTTTATAGAAGATAATATTTGTAGCTCAGAGTTGAACTATGAGGTCCTTGGTGCTTTCTGAGCTTGGTTGCTTTCTTGCAGACATTTTATTACCTAACTAAGTAACATCATCAGTGCTAGAAGGGAATGGGGTTTGCTCTCTGTGCTCTCTCATACAAGTGGCTTGCCATGTCAGTGTTAGTGGGAGTGTTCTTGGTGATTCCTTGATTAGGTTGTTATTGACCATTTGATGGTTTGTTGGAGTTGGTAGTTCCCCCATTCCCTTCTAGCACTGATGATATTACCTGGTTGAATAATGAAACATCTGCAAGAAGATAACCAAGCTCAGAGAGAACCAAGGACCCCACTTTGGTTTACTGATTTTTCCATAATGTCATTTATGATATGTTGATGGTCCCATGTTTATGCCTTTTGTGTGTATAGGTGTGTACAATTATTCTTTTGTATAGAGCAATTCTGACAAGTGGTAAAATAGTAATATTGGAAGGTGATGGTGTATGTATGCGATACTACTGAAGTCACATAGAAACAATGGTCTTTTGGCCATTTCTCACAAAATACCATCATGATTACTGTGATCCCATACAAGAGGTTGATTAAAATCCATTAGGAATGCATTCCTTGGTTATACACCACTAAGCACTGCTAGCCATCAAATTGTTACTTTGTGCTTATGCCAACTTCTTCATGGCTGACATAGATCTACAGCTCTGATTCCTAAATTTTCTGTTCTGTTAGAAATATGTTGATAATGTTTTTAATTCCTTGGACTAGCTGTTGACTTCAATTACTTTATTTTCAAAATTGACTTGATCAGTCCATGCAATAGATTTACTTTTTGGAACTCAAAAACGGACGTATAAATATCATTTGGACTGTAAACTGACTTAACTACAACCCAAAATTGCATACCAGGAGTATTCTTCAAATTATACTATCATCAGGCTGATTTCACAAGGACTCAAAAGGATTTGTGGGCATTTCTCACATTACAGTATCTATTTAGTAAAGTGGATATTTCCACAAAGTTAGTCAGCTCTGGTATTCAGGAGGAACTACCACAACTTGCAGGCCCGGACACACACACACACCAGAAGCTAATTGTCAGATACTGTTTTCACCTAAAACCAGTTGCATCATTAATGATCTGTAGACTATTTGAGGCATAACAAACCTTGAATTACAAGTATCAAATAAAATATTTACTAGCAAGAGCAATCATGACCAGATACCAATCAATATCAAGTTCTGCAGTGGCCTTTTCTCTAATTTCCCTCTGACTTCACTGTTTATAATTTATTTTTCTTTCTCAAAGCCATGGATAAATATGCTGTTAATTTAAGATAATGCTTCATGCATCAAATGAAGTAGACTGCAGTCTGGAAAAGTTTATCTGTCATATTACTTCATTTGATATAAGAGCCCATCATATGGCTGCCCAAATGTTACTAAACTACATCAGTTCATGCTTTGTATGGTTGAGGTTGCCAAGAACTGTGGTACAACATCTCTTTTGGAGTGGGGCATCTATAATAAGACTGAGAAATAATTGTAATAATAATTGGCAAGCTGCTTTGGTGGTTTGGAAGTGAATGGCTTAATTGTCTGCTGTAGGGTATGGATGTGGAGGTGTGTGGTATGGGGGCTGGTTTGTCTAGTTTCTTACAAAGATTTGTTCACAATAGAGATTCCTGCTAGTAATTCTTGCTTTTTAAATGTTTCATGGCTTGCTTTTTGCAGCTGGATGTTGTCTTAGAAACCAACTTGGCGACCATCCGTGTGTTGGAAAGTGTACAAAAAAAACTGACCCGTATGTCACAAGAGGACCAAGAGAAGTTCCGGTTGGATGACTGTCTTGGTGGCACATCAGAAGTGATCCAGCGCCGGGCCATCTATCGTATTTATGGTGACAAAGCCCCTGAGATAATTGAGAGCCTCAAAAAGAACCCTATCACTGCTCTACCTGTTATCTTGAAGAGGTGACCACAGCACAATCCCATAAAATCTTTTCAATCTTCCTCCAGCCTAACTGCAACCCCAAGAATTCCTAACCAGCATATTTTGTGGCATGGCTGGTTGAGGATTCTGAGAATTGTGATTCCAACACAATCCTAGCTCTAAAAGATTCTCGCCTAGGAAACTGATTGAAATAGCTCCCATCCTTTTGCTCTCCACAAGGATTATATTTTGAATATTTGCCAAAATATATCAGTGTGGATTATATAAAATGTTCTTCTTCGATTGCTGTGCCTGGAAATAGCAATCCAATAGCATTTCCTTGGAGTCTTTCATTTATGCTTGGTTTCCACATTCAGTGGTATCCTCTCTGTTTCAGGCTAAAGGCCAAAGAAGAAGAGTGGCGAGAGGCCCAGCAGGGCTTCAACAAGATCTGGCGAGAGCAATATGAGAAGGCCTACCTGAAGTCTCTCGACCATCAGGCTGCAAATTTCAAGCAGAATGACACGAAAGCATTGCGCTCCAAGAGCCTGCTGAATGAGATTGAGAGCGTCTATGATGAGGTGAGCATTGGGGCTCCTCTTAAGGCATGGAACAGACAGAGAGCCTGGATCATCTTGGTAATCTCTCATGTGTATTTCCAGCACCAGGAGCAACACTCTGAGGGACGGGGGGCCACTAATGAGCCACACCTCATCTTTGTCTACGAAGATAAGCAGATCTTGGATGATGCAGCTGCCTTAATTAGCTACTATGTGAAACGGCAACCCACTATCCAAAAGGAGGACCAGGCTACTATTCGGCAGATTGTCCATCACTTCATCCCTGACCTATTTTTTTCCCCACTGCCTGAGCACCCGGTTCCCGAAGAGTTACCAAGTGAGGAGAAAGGGAGCCCCAAGGCTCATCCAGTGGAGACACGTGATCTGCGGAAAAGGCATGCGCCTGGTTCACAGACTATCCCTACGGAGGACAAGGGATCAACCTTGGTGGAAACTCATGAGCTGAGAAAGAGGAATCCTCCTGGCCCACCTGCAAGCCCTATGGAGGAGAAGCCATCTGCCTTGGAGGGCCACGAACTGCGCAAAAGAAACCCCCCAGCCCCTCCTGCCAGTCCTGCAAAAGACAAAGGGAGCCCGGAAAGCATTGTGCCTTCCGCTCGGTCCCACCATACACTTGACAACGTTTATACTCTTTTCTTTGCCAATAACAACTGGTACTTCTTCCTTCGCCTTCATCAGACTCTTTGCTCACGGCTCCTCAAGATTTACCGCCAGGCACAGAAGCAGCTGCTGGAATATCGGACAGAAAAAGAGAGAGAGAAGCTGTTGTGTGAAGGGAGGAAGGAGCGCGCCAATGACCCTGCCTTGGAGCTGAGACTGAAGCAACCGAGTAAGTTGACTTTGGCAGCATCTTGAAATAGATTGGGTGGAGGGAAGAGGGGACAAATGCACACATTGGTTGCATAAACTTTCAAAGGATTCATGTGCAAATTAGCAAGTTGGTTTGAAATAGACTGATGAGAGGTTATAAGACTGGCAACTTTCTCAGAACCCTGTTGGATGCAAATTACATCTGAGAATCTTAACTGGCTCTTCATTTTGTAGGGAAAATGATTTTGTCATTATCATGGATTCTTCCTCCTGTTTACTGCATAGATAGTTTCATGCCAATCAAACTAAACTAAGCACTGAAGATGTTACCTAGTGGGGTAATGAAACGTCTGCAAAAAAAAAACAATCAAGCTCAGAAAACTCCAAGGACTTGACATATCGACCCTAAGCTATAAATATTTTCTTCTGTTGAGACCACTATTGGCAAACCTTTTGCGCTTGCCATGTCAAAAATTTTGAAAATGTGTAACTTGACTCTGCTGGCATGTTATCTCTCCACATACCCCAAACAAAAGAGATTTCAGCAAAGTCTGCCACTCAAAAAGGCTGCCTTGCACCGTTCCTCTTGGTGTGCAAACCTTAGGGGAAGGTGCAATTGTGCCTGTGGTCCAGCATTCCCAGGATCTGCGGTATTCTCTTTTTATTGACAGGCCCCTGCAACCTACCCAAGCCTGTCCCAGGTCTCACCAAGGCCCTTGTTTTTGAAGCACCTTCAGAGAATACTCATCTGTAGGCTCTGTAGTCTCCTAAAACAGTGTGAAAACATGCTCCAGTTTCATGCAATTTTCTGAGTCTCTGGCATCACATGAGAGCACATCCCATTCTTGCATGGCCTCCACAGCCTCCGAAAAGCATGCAACAACAGGAATTACTTTTGAAAACAGTTTTTGGATGTTGATGAACATTGGTACATCACCCAAAACATCATGGCATGCCATCTTTGACACACATGTCATAGACTCACCATCACTGGACTAAACTTCCTCTCTGATGGGCAGAGACTCCTCTGAAAATTTAACTCTTCTGCAGATTGTTTCTTCAGAACTTCTGCTCCATTTTTTGGTGTGATTAGTGATTTGTTTTGGGTAGAACTACATATATTCTTTCTGCCTTGTGATTAGGGTGCATCTGAAGAACCTCAGTGATTTTCCTGGTGTTTGAACCCTTGAAACCTTTTGAGACCCAAAGACAGCAACTATTCTCACCTTGTCATTCCCTAATTTATTTACAGCAACTTAATCCCAAACTCCAGATGTTTAAAAGTTTTATAAAATAATAAGTAGAAACTACACTTTATTGGTAAATGGAATTTAGTTCTTTGTATGCCTAGGTAGATAAAAAATAGATAGCTTTTTCAGTAATAGAAGCTAGATTGTCGCATTCCTTTCTTGGAAAGTATGCATGGTTTTTCACTTGCAAGGTTTCCTGTTTCACCTGGTCTTTGAATTCAGTTGCATTACTCAGTTTTGCTTTAGTAATTTTGGTGTAGGCAATCTATACTGTATGGCTTTTTTATTTTACAAATCTCTATTTATTGGACTTGAGATGCAGTGGACAAAATTGCCATTTGGACATTACCCCTTAGGATGTCCATTGCCTCCAAAGTAGTCTGGGCGAGGCACTTAATTTTTTTAAAAAATTAAATAAACTGCGTTTGCAGCAGTGTATGTCATTTGTATGCTTAGTGATTTAATGGACATTGAAAAGAATTGACACCTCCTCTGATCTCAGTTGGGGTTTCACTATATTTTATACTTTCTCTACATAATTTTAAATGTTGTTACCTTGAAGTCCCCCGTTGGAGAAAAAGGCTTCCATGATATTTGAATTCAGAGGGAAAGATTAACAAGCTACATAATAACTGGAATGGAAGAGTTTGTTTCTGGAAGACTGGTGTAGGTAATTCAGGGCCCTGCAATGGGTTGGATGTCTGCAGTGTCATAGGATGCTGCAGTTGTATTCCAGAGCATCTGGAACGCACCAGAAGGTCCATCCTGCTCCAAATATCCCTGCCATTCTCCAGGACCCTTCCAATACATATTTTGGCCAGTAAAGGCCGCTACCTCGTGCGATGGCTCTCTAATCAAGTTGTTTTCTGCCGGAGGAGAGCAGTTGACCTGAGCAATTCCTGTGCGTAGTGGCCATCATTCACTGACTTACAGAATGTGGCATATTGAATCCTTGTGGTAGGCTGTCATTTAAACACTGAGTGTCCTCTTTGTCCTTTTACGTGAATTAAGTCACTCAAATCACAAGTGCACAGATAGGCATGGAAACTGGTATGGCATCTACGTGAGCTCCCCACGCCTTCCTTCAGAGATGCTTGAGCAGTTGTCTTTTTCCATGAGTTATCTGACTCATGTTCTCCCCCAGGTGAAGTGGAGCTGGAGGAATATTACCCAGCCTTCCTAGACTTGGTGAGGAATTTGCTGGATGGAAACATTGACCCCACCCAATATGAAGACACCTTGAGAGAGATGTTTACCATTCATGCCTATATCGGCTTTACCATGGACAAGCTTGTACAAAACATTGTCCGACAGGTAACTGCAGCCTTGTTCAAGGAGTTATTATTTAGCGCATGGCATACATGGCCAGGGAGTCTACAGCACAATGTTCATACACGGTAGATGTTCTGGCAGCCGACAGTCATTAACTCTTTTGTTGCACCGGTGCACCACAAGGGGGCGGGCTGACTTCGCACTGGTCAGCTCTCCCGGGGCTTTTTCCTCCAGATCGCATCTGGGCAAAACCAGCGCCGGCTCCTTCCTCCCATGCAGATCGCAGCTAGCGTTTCCCACCACCAAAACGGCAGTACCTATTTATCTACTTGCAAGTGTTATGCTTTCAAACTGCTAGGTGGGCAGGAGCTCGGGGCAAGTGACGGGAGCTCGAACCGCTGGAGTGCTGGCCATTTCTGGCGAGAGATCCAGTGTCCTTAAGCTGCTGCGCCACCGTGCTACCCTTGTTCAAGGAGTGGGAGAAATGTATAGAAAATGCTTTGGAATCTGCTTTTGGCCCCTACTGAACCTCCTGTGCAGAAATAACATCCCAAGTTTGTGGTGGTCTCTGTTATCATGCATAAGGCTGAGCCTGTTCTGAAGAATTCAGAGTTTTCAGATAATGGTTCCAGAATTTCACCATGAAGGGAAAAGCTAAAAGTTTTTGCACCGTGTGCAATTAAGGCCATCCAGAAATGCTGTTCCATTTGATGTTACAAGTAGTCCTTGAGTTATGACAGCAGTTCGGACCAAGATTACTGTGACTAAGCAATGTGATCATAAAGTGCAACATCACATGATTTTGCTTAGCAATGGCAATCCAAGCAGTCCCAGTTGTCATTGTAATCCCAAGACCCGCAGGTCGTGAAGCAGAAATGGAGGGAGTCCCATGTAAGGAGCATGGGGCGCTGTGCGAGGTGGAGGGGGGAGGCCTGGTGCATATCATACATGATTTGGGGGAAGGTGGTGTTGCAATACAGTGTGAGCAACATAAGGTCAGGAAGGCTGGGGAAGGAGGGAGCAGGATGCATATGAATGCTGGAGGACCAGGTAAAGAGGGTGCTTGCAGGTCTGTGCATGCGCATGGAGGAGAAGGAGGATGCAGTATGTGTGAGTGAAGAAAAAGCTTGTGGGGAGACTTAAGCAACTTGCAATCTTTCCTGACAGCTTTCCCATTAACTTTGCTGGCAGGGAAGGTCTCAAATGGTGATCACATGGCCACTGGACACTGCAGCCAGTCATAATTGTGAGCTGGTGGCCAAACCCCTGAATTTTGTTCACATGACCACAGGAACACTTCAGTGGCTGGAACTTCATTCAGCATTGTCATAACTTCAAACAGTCACTCAAAAAAATAGTCATAACTTGAGGACTACCTATATGTTGGACTGAGTTGAGCAGTAGGCTGGGTCCATGTGTTTCTGGTTAAACTGTCCTGCATGAAGTTCAGGTGCTGGAACATTTTGTGGCCTTTCTGCCCTAGATCATGTTGGTGTTTTCTGTTTCTCTCTCTTCCATCTGCTTGTTCCGGGGCAACAGCTGCATCACTTGGTGAGTGATGATGTCTGTCTGAAAGTTGTGGAGCTGTATCTAAGTGAGCGAAAGCATGGTGCGGCTGGTGGTAATCTGTCTTCACAGTGTGTACGAGCTGCCAAGGAGACCAGCTACCAGTGGAAGGCTGAACGTTGCATGGCCGATGAGAACTGCTTCAAGGTACAGCAGCCCCTTTCCCAGAACAAGCTTCCACATCCTACCTGTCCTCAGTTGAGGACAATCATATGTTGGACTTCTGTTGCCAACAGATAAATGATCAAAATTAAAATCCAAAGCATCTGTAAGGTACTATGGAAGTTTGGTCCCAACACTGGCAGTACTTTTCTTCTCTGTTGAACTTTTAAAGATGATTGTGTCATCCATATAATTAGAAACCTGTAATTATATGACTTTTGTGTCTATGGATGCGGACAACATTATCTTGGCCCTCTGTTCTGCATGCTGCCTCTTTTTCACAGGTAATGTTCCTTCAAAGGAAGGAGCAAGTGATTATGACCATTGAACTTTTGGACACAGAAGAGACTCAAACTGAAGACCCGATGGAAGTCCAGGTAATTGTGATCTTGTTCCCCTCCTTCAAAGATGAACTTAGCTTCATGTTCCTTAGAGAATGCTTGGAACAGAGCATTCCCAGGAGTGCAGAAAAGGATATTTTGCTTCAAATTTCCTGTATTGGAGAAAAATATGACTGGCTGTCTTATCTGTGTCCTCCAGCATTTGACTAATTATGTGGAACAGTATGTGGGAGTGGAAGGAACCCTGAGCAGTCAGAATGAAGGCTTCCTCTTAAAACCAGTCTTTCTGCAGAGGTAAGTGGCTCTTTTCCCATTGTTTTTCATCTGTCACCATTCTGCTATTAGTTATATGTGCCTATCAGAAATACAAAAAAGATCCGTGGTGGAATGATGAAATAGAAGATGCTGTAAGTGAGGAAAAAAAGTACTTAAGTGAATGAGTGCTGCAGAAAATTAGAATAAGTGAAATTTAGTGTGCAGATAGTCCTCACTTAACAATTATAGTTGAGACTGGCAACTCTATTGCTAAGTGATGTGGTTGTAAAGTGAAACAAGACATAACCAGACCAAAATTGCAATGTCAGTTCTGCTGCAATTGATAAGCAAATAACTCATGGTTGTTAAGCATGATGTCACCTGACAATGACTTGCAAATTACTGCCAGTCTTCCCTTTGACTTTGCTTGTCATAAGCCAGTTGTGAAGGTTGCAAATGGTAACCATGTGACCATGGGATTCTGCAATTGTTATAAATATGCACCAGTTGCCATGTGCCTGAATGTCAATCATGTGACTGTGGGAATGCTGCAATGGTCATAAGTCTGAGGACTGCTCGTAAAGCTACTTTTTCAGCACTGTCAATAAGTTTATACAGTCATGAAACCAAGGACTACTTGTATATTTTATCCAGCTAGAAAGGTAGTTGCAAAGGATGTAATCAAAGAGAGCAAGTAAAAGAGGCAGAAAATTCTGAAATGAAATATTCTTATGGAAGTAGGTGAAGAGGGCTAAATATCTCCCGCAAGCAGATAGAATTAAAAATAAAAGCGATAAAAAGATTTGGGATGAAACCATAAGTGAGAGAATGTTAGAATGAGTATGTCAGGGATCTATATGGGAGTAGTAGTGATATTTAGAAGGATATAATTAACATTTGTGGTATTTGTTCTAAGAATGTGTGTTTCTACTTAGATTGTCCTGGATGTAGTTGTAGGGTTTCACATTAAGGAAATGAAGAAACATTGCTGTAAGTTTTCACCCTTTGACTAGTGAAATATTAAAAATATGGATGTGGTTTGTGTATGAAATACTGTGTGAAACATTTGTGAAGACTGAGCTGTGTTTCACAATTGGAAGAATGCTGTTAATGTTCCCCTAAATGAAAAGAAAAATAGCAAGAGCGAATGCAAACAAATTTAAGGAAGTTTGATTGTTGGGGAAGGAAGGTTGGCAGAATTCTGATGGAAAAGATATGAGAGGTGACATTGAACAAAACTTGTAAGTATAGCATAATTTTACATCAAGTGGGGAGTAGACAAAATTGAAGTTTTGCTCTTCAGCAGGTCAATGTGAAATGTATGAATAGGAGAACATGTATATGCTGGTTTATATTAGTGTTTCTCAACATGGCAACTTTAAGATATGTAGACTTCAACTCCCAGACATCCCACTAGCCAGCCAAGTTTGAGAAACTGGTTTAGAGAAAGCATTATAAAGTGAATTTTCTTGAAGTTTTGAGTGATAGGACTTAAGGTTGGTTTATACTTCTCTGCAATTGCATGTGTGTGAACATACATGTCTGCCATTCAGAGATAGTTGCACATCTGTCCCATTCATATTTCTGCAAATGTGAACGTTCCAGCTAGGGAGTGACGTGCATCTCCCTGGTGTGTGTGTTCGTCCATCTGTGACCATCAGCAGCATACGCTTACCCAAAAACCCCTGCGCAGAGAAGGTACACATCAGTGCCTATGGGCAGTTGTGGAGAAGTATAAACCAACCTTGAGATGAAGCTATGACCACTATTACAGGATTAGAGACACCTCTAAAGAATTCACACATTTTCTCTCTGTAATGGGTAATTTGTATTCTGATTGCAGGAGTGAATGCATGTAAAAAATAAATAAACACCAGCTGTATATAAGCACATGCGTCTGCCCACTTTGTTATAGGGAAGAGAGGTTGGGGATGTCAGAAGAAACAGAGTATAGTGAGAATGGATGCTGAAAAGGTCTGCATGGTAAAACAAAAAGCAGTAGGGTCAGAAATTAAGAGGTTCAGTGCATTATTTTGGGGTAAATTAGATTTAGCTGTACAGGTGGTCCTCAGCTTAGAACCAATTACTTAGCAACCATTTGAAGTTACAATGGATCTCCCTAGAGTACTTATGATCCAAATTCAAAGTTCCAACAGTTGTTATCTCCTCCCCTCTGACCCCTACACAGTCACTTCAGGCACTCTGTATCTGGGTCATATTTACATTGGTTTTTGCCAAAACTAGCATTTATTTCCAATTTTCAGCAAAAACAGCCCATAACAAACCATAAGTTTGATTAACAACTGCAGTATTTGCTTAACAACGATCACAAAAAAATCATAAAATTGGGTCAGTCGCATGGGTGATCCAATTTATGACTATTACGAGTTACAACCATGATGGGCAAGCTCCATTACGGTCATAACTTGTATTTTTCTAATCTCATGCCTTTAATTTCCTTGATGTCTTTTCTGATCTTTTGTCTAACACTGCTTACCCTAGAAATGAATAGAATGATGGGTCTGTGTGAACATAGTTTCAGACCATAACAAGTTTTTCTACTTCACTCCTTAAAAGTACAACTGCATTTTGGCTGAAGGTGGTCAGAATCTCCCTGTACTCCTCTTTCAAGAACTTTGGAGAAGACTGATTGGGCACCACTTTTCACCTCCTGTCTCCCTTCCCCAAAGTAAGCCAGACTGATGCATGTCCTCCTTTGCCACTATAGAAACCTTGACAAATTCCGGCGGTGGCAGTGCCAGCAGATCCAGGCCATGCGTGACAAAGCAAAAAGTTCCTGGAAGCAGCTGATAGGTGTGGAAAGCGCCTGTAATGTGGATTGCAAGTTCAAGTTGAACACACACAAGATGCTCTTTATCATGAATGCTGAGGATTACATGTACCGCCGGGGAGCGCTATCTCGAGCCAAACAGGTGCACCTTTTAGAATGACCCCTGTTAGATAAACTATGCTCCCAGATCACCCATGATCTTTCTCTATCTCTCCTGCAGGCAGCACCCCAAGTCTTGCTGCGGTATCACCAGCGCTTTGAAGAGTGGCACCGGCGCTGGCTTGCGAGGCATGTCAACCGAGAAGCAACTGAGATGGTCCAGGACTGGCTGATGGGGGAGGAGGATGAGGACCTGGTGCCCTGCAAGACTACTTGTGAGACTGTCAGTGTACATGGGGTACCTGTCAACCGCTATCATGTGCAGTACAGCCGCCAGCCCTCTTCCCCCTGACTTCAAGTCTGTCCACCCACTTAGCCACCCACCCCCAAATTCTAGTGGCTCTCATGACTTTTGGGAAGGCAATGTATGTATCACTGGTATTTATCCAAACAACTTTTTTCATTTGGGGTCTCCCTTGGGGCTATGATGGTTTTCTTCCCTATCCCATCCTACCCCATGCAGCATGGATAGGGAGAGGATGGACCCACAGCAGAATGTAGGCACCTTGTATTGCTGCCATTTGAACTGTAGGAGGGAAGAGGTCACGGAGCTAGAAGAGTCAGGCTATGGCTCTTTGAGAAGTCCAAAGTTGTTACCTAATGGGGATGGGTCTCCAAGGATCTACAGCAGTGACTTATTTGTGTCATTGAGCAGCAAACAAAACATCAAGTGTTGAGACCTTGACTTTCCCTCTCACTTTTCCCTTATGTTCTAATTCTATGGGTGATATAGCTGAGTTGGATATACCTTAACACCTTCTAACTTGGGAAAGTTATGCACCACGGTTAATGAAGGCTTTTACCCCTTTGAAAATGGAAAAATTCAAGATTTCTTCAAGAACCATCAATCCATGTTTTCCTGAAAAGAAATAAGAGTTTTGGATTTGCATTCCCATCTCCAGAATATCTCCTTTTCTGATCTAATTGGCCAGGGTAAGATTCACGGTGTCTCCCTCCCACACAGGTTTTAGAGTGTTCTCTTAACTATGCCATCATAGTTCTTCATTTGTGGGTCCCTTATGGCAACAATATTTGCATGTCCCATTCCTAGATCAGAGGTGCATCTCCAGAGATGCTGAACTGTTCAGTGGAAAGACCTGATGTAGGTTTTTGGGGGTTTTGTGCTGAAGCAGCATCAACTTTGGATCTCCCATAAGGGACAATTGCCCTCCCTGCTTCCAAAAAGTCCTTGGTGTCTAGAGGTTTCCTCTACTTGTGAAATATGCGGTTGCATTCCCCCTCTTGTCTCTTATTCCCTCTTGCTGCCAAGGAAGGGGATGCAATTTCGTCTTGAGCAGTATACAGAAGTCTCAGCTCTGCAGGAGCTACTTCACCCAGATTTTCAATTGTCTTTTCTTCGGCTGTACCTGAGCAGAGAGAAGACTGCTTATGCCAAATTCTGCTAAGAAACTGCTACTGAATGGTAGCTTGTGGCTTAATGTGTGTTTGGTTGGGGGCATCGTGAAGTTTGAGAATTTTTCCCCCTTCTAGACCACTTTCCTTCCTCTCCTCTTTTTCCCCAAACTTTTTCAAGGCCATCTTTACATATTCTTTTATAAATCAGTTAATTTATAATCTGAGTGGACAAAGCAAAACTCTATCCTTTTTATCGTTCTCATCGCTCAGTGTGGTGTTAGCAAGGGCTACATGAAACCAACAGAGACCTGTCAATAGCCAGAAGAGAAGACAAGAAAAAAAATTCTTGGTTTTTCTGAAGGATCTCTTGCTTTTTTAAAAATTGGTTTTGGCTTGTATTTGCTTTGCAATTCTTTAAATGTAGTTTTAAAAAAATATTTATTTGCACATCAAGTAAAATAAAATATTAATTTTAAAATGCAAAGTCCCCTTGTTTCTTGTTTCTTACAGTTGACAAAGGCCTTGGGGACCAGCTCTTCAGAAAAGCTAGGAGTATATTTTTGTGGTCTGAATATAACCTGTTCAATATTCAGCGATTACAGATAGTCTTCAATTTACAATCATAACTGAACCATAACTGAGAAGTCATGATGGTTGTTAAGCAGGATACTGTATGACCACACTGGATTTTATTATCTTCTTTTGTGGCAGCGTTAAAGCAAACATCATGGTTATTAAGCAAACTTGTTCGTTATGGGGCATTTTTTGCTGGTAAATGCCAGTTTCTGGCAAAAATATAAATCACAGTCAGATGACACTGAATGACCATAAATGTGGTCATGTGACCACAGAGAGGAAGCCATCAGAACTTTGAATCAAGTTGTAAATCCCGTTTTAGGGCCCATTGTAACTTTGAATGGTCGCTAAGTGACCAGTCAAAAGTCAAGGACTTAATTCCTTGGACCAAGGGATAATGAGTTGTAGTACTCAAGTACTGATTTGAATCCATTTCTTATTTCTGGGATGAGTGACTAATTCAGATTATGTGAGAAATGAAACTACCCTGGAGGACATATATGGGGTACCCTAACCAACTTATTTATATTGAAGAAGCTAGTTGGATAAGCAGTGAAATGTTTCGAATTAAGAAGTCTGGTTATCATGACTCACCTTCCAGACAACTCTATCTGGATGTTATAGAAGAGATTTCTCTTCTACCGACAGAAAATGAAATTCAGGGGCGATCTTTGACATCCATAATTGCTCAAATGGGTATAGAGAGAAAAAACAGCATTTAAATCCAGAAAAGTTGAATGTGCCGTTACTAGATGGGAAATAGGACAGGAAAATGAAGTTCAGCCTATTTGGACAAAATTATTTACTGCCTGAAAGAGCAGATTTACATTCTGGGAGTACTTCATGATCCTTAATTAGGAAATTTGCAGGTATTTCCAGTGACAAGAAGTACCGTGTAGAATTGACTTTAGTGTGCCAACTGTTTCCATTTTTGGGCTAATCAGATTTGGTGTTGATTATCCGTGCTTTAGTTACCTCCTTTTTGGACTATGTGTTTTGAGTGAAGTTATTCTTGGAAAATACCTGGAAATTGCAAGTAGTGCAAAATGGGGCAACTGAGTTGCTAACCGGTGCAGGTATGCAAATCATATAAGGCTAGTTCTAAAAGATCTGCACTCATTGCCAATTGCTTACCAAGTGCAATTTAAGGTTTAGCCCTTGGAATAAACGAGCCCTAACCTGACTGTTTGTGTGTCTGTTTCTCCTTTTCCAAATCTATCTAGTTTTAAGGATCTACAGATGAGGCTCGTTTGAAGAGATCCATCTATCATCTCTTGAGAGAGGCTTTCTTCGTTGTTCTCAGGCTGTGAAATGTACTCCCTTGAGAGTTGTGTTTTGCTCTCCATTTCCTGTGTTTACAAAACCTGTTTCTCCCTTTCATCAGGATTTAAGATGATCTAAACATTTATTTTACCATTCATTTGCCTCCGTATTTTTAATTTTTTATATTCCAGTTTTGCTTTTTGAGTCTTGAGTTATAATTTGGACATATTACAGTGTATGAAGAGCTAGTTTTCCTGAGAGGTCTGTAATGCTGGGAAAGTCAAAAAGAAAGAGGAAATGAGGACAACCAGCAGCAAGGTGGATGGGCCCAGTTACATCAGCGACGTACACCAGTGGAAGGCTTGCAGAGTCCAGTTGGAGACAGATTATCCTGAAGGACAGTCTGTTTATGTGGTTGCGAAGAGCTAATGGCATAATCAATCAAATCATGTTTTTTAAAATCAATCCTAATAACAGCAGAACCTTAGCTTTCCTTAATGTCTCTTGTTCTGATAAGAAATATTCATCTTGCTTTGGTTTGCTGTATCATCAGCAGTCATGCAACAGTTATTTGAAGTTATTTTAAATTATTTAGTTTTTTTGACAGTTTTTTCAACAGTTATTTGAAGTTCTTTTAAATTATTTAGTTTTTGAGAAGGAATATGAGAAGGATTTTCTTGACCCACTTCATTTCACAACTGAACATAGATTCACGATAGATGAAAATAATTTTATTAGGAGACAAGTTATAGGGTTTGCTGTAACAGCCAGAAAATTGAGTGCTTAGTTATTCTCACAGCTGAGTGTAAAGGTGTTACATAGGATTAATGGTTTTATGCTTTGAAAACCAATTTCCGTTTTAATATAGCTAAGTAAAGATTCTAGAGATTAATGTTACAAATGTCTTGTATTTGTGTATGAGTATTTATAGCAGTGGCCTTTAGAAGCAAGTAATATTTTAGCAGGAAGAAAATGTAGAAAACAATATCTAGAGCCGTAGAGCACTTGGTGCTCTCTGAGCTTGGTTGGCTTGCTGTTAGTGGTTGTTGTATTTTTCTTCTTGGTAGTTTTAGATGTGCAAACTGTAGAAAGATAGTGGATAATGTGTGTTATGCTATAAGGAATAAGTACTGAAAGAAGCAAAAAGAGCTTCGTATAAGACTGTGTTTCTGCCCATTTCAATGGTGTTGGGTATGTCACGAGAAAGATCAGACTGCAAAACAAATAAATGAAGAAAAAGAGAAGAGATTAAAGGGGAGACAGAAAATTGTGGTTAGGTAGTGTTGATGAGATCCTCAGAAATAGTTAAGAAATTTAAAGAACAAACAACAATGAATGAAGCAGTGTCATCGATGTGAAGAAAAAAAGGATGATTTTCAAGAATAAAAGTATAGGGAGGCATTCTGAATAGTGTTGATGTAAGCTAGTTTTGTGTCCATTCGTCTCTCAGGACTTTAATTTCTTCAGTTTAATATTTAGTACTGCTCTTGTGTGTTTTGCCTAACGCTGCTTAATTCGAAAGGGAGCAGCATGATTGCTATGTATGTATGCAGTTATTTGTAGCTTCCTGGGTGTTGTAATGCCCCTAGCTGGTGCCATTGGCAACCAAAATTAAATGGCAAAAATCTCATGAACCAAATCTTATGATCTTGGTGAAGTCTCCAAAGATGTTGGCCATTTTTAATGCAGCTGTACACTTTATTTCTCTTTATTTGAGGTACTCTTCAAATCTGCAATGGTGTCTGCCCCTGGCAGCATGCTGGGTCTTGACTGCAAGAATCCCACAAGCAGGAAGTTCCATGCTCACGTCATGCTCCTCCTCTCCCTTGGCTATGTTTTTGTAGCTGTGCTATTTGCAGATAGGGCCTGTCTCAGCTCCATCTATCTCAACAAAGGAATATCCTGTTCTTTCTCCTTTACTCTACCATGACGTTATTTCCTAAGAGCTATCAGGAGAAGCACAGGATACTGCAGTGACCATAAGAATGTTTGCATATGTCAAACACATCTTAAGTGATTTTGATTAAACAGTGGGGAGGTTGTAGGAGGGGAAAGGTCAGGTTGGTGGAAAACCTAATTTCAAAGGATGAGAAGCCTACTCCCTTTCAAGCAAAGGCTCAGTTTTGATTTGGAAAACTAAAGACCGTACCTGGTCCTCTGTATTTATTTTGGGTTTCCACAGAACTGAAGCATATTCCACCTTGATGAAGAAAGTGAAGGAGTGAGAGTAGATATTGAGCAGAATTTCTGGACAAATCAATGGCTTTCCTGGGCTGCTGGTCAAAGGTGATTACTTTGTGCTTTTATGGCTAAATGCATTAGGTTCAGTCCCCTTTGTTATGGGGCAGTCCCTTGAAGCCAACCAGACTGATCTTGGTTTGGGATTTTTCCATCTAACTCTGTCAGGGACAGGATTGTGTCACTGAGACATGCATTTCCTCCCTGACAAGTCTTGCTGTAAAAAGAAGGGGGAGGCAGCCACTCCCAGAAGAGGCGGGTAAGGAGAATATGATGTTTTCTGAAGTTAAGAAGCTATTGAGGCAGGAAATGGGATGTTGCCTGGTTCCTCACAGCACAGTGAACCACTCTAGCTGACGATGCACAGAATGTCACTGGGCGATGCTGGGACAAGGAAATATTTCTTGCCACTACTGCTTCTGTTCTGCTGGAAGGTGTCAGCTTCAATATCTGCTGATTATGATGGTAAGAAGTCAAACTTCCCCAACCCCACTTGGCTTGCAAGAGCTTGGACATTGGAACAGACCAACTGGCCTGAGGAATCAAGAGGCTGGGGTGGTGGGTAGGGGAGGAGATTTGACACAGTTTTGGAGTTTTAAAGGCCTTTTTAACTGGAACTTTAAAAAAGTTCCATTAAGGTTCCATCCAAAGATCTGTTCAAAGTATTGTCTAGTTGTGCCACAGAGTAAGCTCTCTTTAAAATGACTGAAGTGAAAAATGGATGACCAGGCATATTTTCCCGAGAAGAAACTATATTGTTCATAGCAGGACATTTGGAAGTCCAGAACTCTAGAGTTCCTTGAGAAATGGATAGGGTTCTATGAAATACTAGGGTCCAAAAAAGATCACTCAAAGTTGATTTTTGATTATCACTAGAGCTTTACTTCCTTATGAGGGCTTCAATTTTTTTTAACTAATAGGTTCTGTGGCCTAAAAAGTTTTGATTTATAGCACAGGTGGAGAGCCTAGGATCTTATAGATCTTGCAGCGGTGTAGCTACTTGCAACTCAGGAAAATCTAGTGGAGTACAAGTTTCCTACCCCTTTGACTGTGGGACAGACAGTTCTAGATTTGCAGCCACCGAAGTCCTACAGGATCATGACACTATTTTTTTAATTATTACCCTGAAAAAAATGGGCATGCTTTTTGTTGTTGTTCAGTTGCTCAATCATGTCTGACTCTTTGCAACTCCATGGACTGCACTTGCCAGGCTTCCCTGTCCTCCACTGCTTCCTGGAGTCTGCCCAAACCCACACCCATCATGTCTACAGTGCTATCCAACCATCTCATTCTCTGCAGTCCCCTCCTCCTTTTGCCTTCAATCTTTCCCAGCATCACGTCTTTTCCAATGAGTCCTCTCTTTGCATTAAGTAGCCAAAGTATTTGAGCTTCAGCTTCACTAGGAGAATGAGCATGCTAAGACTGTCTAAAACTCTCTAAAATCTAAAACCAAGGTAACATTTTGCTTGTTGTGTTGATTTCATCATATCATTAGAAATTCTTCCCACATCCCCTGGAGATAGGAGAAAAAGTAAGAAATGCATCCCTTAAAGAGAAAAGAAATTGTCAGAATTATTGCAGTCAAGAGCCCTCCACAATTCAAAGGAATGTTTTGTTGTTGAAAATATTTGCTTTGGTTGAATTGTTTATGTTGATGGCATGAGCTTGTTCCCTAACACTGATACATTTGTTGTTCAGTTGCGCAGTCGTGTCCGACTCTTCGCGACCCCATGGACACGCCAGGCCCCTGTCTTGCACTGCCTCCTGGAGACTTCCCAAGCCCACGCCCATCACACTGACTATCCCATCTATCCATCTCATCCTCTGCTGTCCCCTTTTCCTCTTCCCTTCAATCCTTCCCAGCATCACAGTCTTTTCTAATG
>JANHZU010005135.1:255660-265737 GCA_032468055.1 Acrochordus granulatus | reverse complement strand
AACACAGGTTGGTCAGACAAAGGGAAGCTCATGCTGAGGATGCCTGTCAGAGAAAAGGAAGATCAGAAAAATTATCTAAATTGGTGGACCACCTTCCTTAGGAATCATAACCAGAAAATAGAAGAGCCAAAGGATTCATCCTTATTTCTTTAATCAATTTGCATCTCACCCTTTCTCTTTGAAGCTCTGGGCAGTGGGATGCTCAGTTGTGACAGTCTAAAACTCACCACAACAAATTGGCTTGAGGTTTTTCCATTCTACCATCCGAGATCCTCGAGGATCCTAGGAAAATAAATGTATTTCTTATGTTGGTATTAAGTACTAATATCTAAACGTCTAGAGGCACTCAGGAGTCTCCTATATCAGAACTTATTTTCTGCAAAGAAGACTTTATGCCAAATGTTATAGAAAGTGATTTCATTTCGTTAGTTAGTTATGCACCCATCTCAAATTCAGGACTCTAGGCGGCTAACAGTGTTTAAAATAAATAAAAAACATATCCGTGTATAAAAACAAAAAAATAAAATACACAAAATTATTTCATTTATGTGAATATCTGATTGGCTTCATATATTTTTACATGATCCAATAAATAAATATTCTATGAATGCATCCATTTTATTTTTTAATATGGTAAATATTAAAAATATTAAAAAATCCATAAATATACCCCATACAAACAAAAGCTCTTTTGGGGTCCTCCAGAAGAGGTCCTAAGAGCAAAAACTTTAAGAAACACTGTTC
Organism: Acrochordus granulatus; assembly: GCA_032468055.1. Taxonomy (NCBI): domain Eukaryota; kingdom Metazoa; phylum Chordata; class Lepidosauria; order Squamata; family Acrochordidae; genus Acrochordus; species Acrochordus granulatus. The sequence continues at coordinate 264,993 of JANHZU010005135.1, read as the reverse complement.
TGTAAGAATATTTAAGTCCCCCAGCAGACCATACTTTCTGTCTACGTTAAGCCACATAATCCTGGCAAAAAACAACAGCTGGTTGGGCTACTGTGTTAACTTTTTAATGGGAAAAATATTCCTCCAGGAAAACCTTATAGAAGCACTTCAGAAGCCTTACATGATGGGGGAAACTCAGGGGATCCATGGGGGGAGCAAACAAGTCAAAGTGGCATCTGTGCCATCAACCCTCAGTCCTTTTTTAAGCACATTGCACATACAATGGTCTAAAAAGGGGGTGCTCCTGCCATCTTGATTCTATCACTGCCTCTCTACAGGCACCCCGGAAGAAAAGATTCTACTGGTTGGCCATTGGGTCCTGCCAGATACTCACCAGCACATAAGCCTCAATCTGAAAGAAAACAAAAAGAGAATTAAATAACTTTATTCCACTAGGCATTACGGCACTAAACCCAAGCTTATTTATGTACAGCCAAAACTCTTTGGGCAGTTCACACTAAAACACGTCCAAAAATACACTTTGAATAAAAGCATATGGGGTACAGCAAAATGTAAAATAAAAACACCATATAAACTAAACAGCTGCAAATCAGTAATTCAAAATAATAGGCTTTAAGATACGATAAAAAGCAGGACAAAAAGGCTGGGAAAATAAAAAAGTCTTCTCTGGCATGGAAACGAAGCTAGCATGGGCAGCAATCAACACTTTCTCGGGGGGCGATTCCGGTAAGTGGGGTGCTCATACAGAAAATCCTTTCCCCTTTGTAGAGGTCCCCTCACCTCCTCTGGCTGCTTTCCTTTCATTCTCCAAAATTAGAAAATAACTTCGCTGTGGGAAGGCATCAAAATGTCTTTCCTAAACTTGCTTTGTTTATTTGGCCTACAGGTAATCCTCGCTTAACAACCACAATCAAGATCAGCAACTCCATCTCTAAGCGACACGGTTGTTAAGCAAGACCTCACAGGACCGCGATGTACTTACACCATCACTTCAGCTGCAGTCGTTAAGCGAGACAGCATATGACTGCAACTTGAGAGTTTACTGCTGGCTTCTCCATTGACTCGCTTTGTTGAAAACCAGTTGTGAGGTGTGCAAACGACTATGGGCACTGCAACCATGGTAAACATCCACGGCTGCAAAGCGCTCAAATATTGATTGCATGATCATGGGCTCGCTGCGAGAGTCATAAATACGAAGTTACTTTTTCAGTGCTGGCATCGCTTTGAACGGTCAATAAACAGGACGGTCGTTAGGCGAGGCATATCTGTATTCTTCTCTACCCTGAGAGCAGTCTTTCAAATCTTCAGCAGAGATGAGTTTTCCTCCCTGATCAGATCCTTCTCAAATTAAATGAATCTAGCCCAATGTTTCTCAACCCCGCAAGATGTGCAGACTCCAACTCCCAGAATTTTCCAACCAGATCTAGCTTGTTCACGTGAAATGTGGATCCTTACCTTCTCATTGATTGGCCGTAAGTCCGGGTTAACAGTAAACAGGTTGATCAGCACTAAAAAAGAAAAGGGAAACGTAATCAGGGAGAATCAAAATGGCTCCAGCACAAAACATCATGCTCCTGCTGACTCCATCAATGCCCCCTACAATGCTCTCACCTTTCTGCTTTGGTCTGTACACTGGCTTGTCGGTCTGAATGAAGACGGAAGCCCCTTTGCTGTCAATAGTCACGGTGGTATAGTTGTGGAAGATGTAGCCCTCCTTGGCCAAGTGATGGTTGCCCCACACTTTTACCTGAGCCTGGCCACGAAGTCCCGAGGGAACCTAGGAGACAAACGCAGGACGGAACTTGGATTTACGACGATTAGTTGCAGGTCCTGGGCAAAACCAATCCTATCAGAGGATCTAAAAATGTTACGTGGGGTCATTTCCCTGTCCTTTTTAACAGTTCAGGTCAGCCTTTCTCAACCTTGGCAACTTTAAGACAGGTGGACTCCAACTCCCAGAATTCTCCAGACAGCACGGCTGGCTGGGGAATTCTAGGAACTGAAGTCCATCCATCTTAATGCTGCCAAGGTTGAGAAACGCTGGTTTAGGTCAACAGTGATGGGAAACGGGAGGAAGACCTGGCAAGGCATTTCAGGAGCCCACCCAAATGTCTTGCTTTTAATGTACCCACCACTGCTTTTCCAAACATTTTCCAAACTCTACCATATTCTTTCCATCTTCTTTCTTATCAGTCAACACATTTCCCCTCGTTTTTCCAAGAGGATTTCAAGGACTCATGTTCTTCAAGGAAAGAGAGGAGAAAATGCTACATAGAGAGAAAGAAAAAGAACACATAGAGAGAAATGCTGAATTTGGGATCTTCTGGGCTTTCCATCTGTGGATACAACCCTATGGCATCATTAGTTTAGATCAGAGATAGAGAACTTTGTTCCTTCAAGGGTGATTTGCTGGTGGTTCAAAGCTGGGAGAAGAGCCCAAAGCAAACAGTGGAAGAGAGACTAGCGCCCAGCATAGGCAGGACTACCCATTTTCTAACATCATCTTTCTCAGCAAAAGGGAAAGACAGTTCTTAGCACAGGTTTTACTTGATTGTTTGCAAAGGGTCTTTTGAGGTAATCTAAAAGCACTTATGGGGGATGTGGTGGCCTAGTATTTAAGACATTGAACTTGTCAGCCAGAAGGTTGGCAGGCTGAGTTTCAGACCCGCAAATCTGTGCCAGCAAATCTAGCACAGCCTGAGTTTGAGACCTCACCTCATAATGGGGTGAGCTCCCATTATTCACCCCAACTCTTGTCAACCTAGCAGTTCGAAAGCATGCAAAATGCAAGTAGATAAATAGGTATTGCTTAAATTGGTGGGAAAGAAACAGCATTCCATGCACCTTGGCATATAGTCATGCTGGCCACATGACCACGGAAGTGTCTTTGGACAATGTTGGCTCTTCAGCTGTGAAACAAAGATGAGAACCACCCCCTAGAGTCAGACACGGCTGCAAGGGGAAACTTTCCCCTTTTAAAAGCACTTATAGCCACAGAGCTACAAGGAACTCATTCCTAGGTTGTTACTGGTTCTCAAACTATATCATAAATAAAACCTATGGCTTGTAAAGCTTCAGAGAAGCTTTCTCCAACCTGTTACTCTTCAATAATTTTGACAGGAGTTCCCATGAGCCCAGGAATAAAAAACATGACAGGTATAGCAATGGCTCAGAGAAGGTTTGGTTGAAGAATGCAGAAAGGGTTAAATTAACTGAATTGTAAGAAGAGTAAATGAGCTTGTAAATACATGAGTAAATAGACAACATTCTTGGAATGAATATATACTTTATTTGGATGGATAGAAATTTATTCTTGTAAAAATTGTTCACTATAAAGCAGAGAGAAAGAGAGGGAAAAATTCTCACACACACTCATTTTATTGCAGGTGCTGTTTCTTTTCAAATGCTAGCCTAGACATTTTTACAGATTTCAACACAATTCTAAGGGTGTGATCTATGACAAGCAGTTAAGATCTGTCAACAACTATAAGAAACAAGTTGAGCTTCCCTACCAAAGTGACCTGCCAACCCAACCTATTCTACAAGATCCTGGTGAGATTCTGACTCCAGCAAGCAAGGCAAATGCAGTATATAAACATGAGCCAATGCAGGAACATTGCTGCTAACATGTTCAGAACATGGCACCAACTTCAAATTTGGCTTCTGTAGAATACAGAAGTGGACTGCCTATTTCAGTAAAACAGAGCAGCTTAGTCCAAGTATCAGAAGCAGATTCAACAGCAATTTTCAAGCTGTTCCAGCAACCGCAAACTCTGCTACAACTACACACAGCAACAGTATTTCACTGCAGAGGCTAGGGTGAGCCTGGATCAGAGCAGAGATGGTCAACGATAGGTCCACCATCTGACCTCTTGGCAATGGCTGAAGGACTTGGTATGTGCTGCTTGAAAAGAACTCACATTCAGGGATGCTGCCAAGGAATGTGTGGTCTTAGTCGCAGCCACACTGAAGAAATGCTGCAGTCACTGTTGCCAAGGTTCCAGACCAAGTTCAGAGTAAACCCCATTCTTGGAGCAGCAAAAATTAATGGAACTGGCACACACTTCACTTGTGCAAGCAGTATTAGGAGAGCTAAGATGAACACAGAAACCTGGGACTCTTAAGATCGAAGGGCGCAGTGGAAGCACGGTTGGAACAATAAAGCCACATTCCAATAGATGTCCTGTGAAACTGATGGTTTAAATGACAAGGGAAGATTGCTTTTCGGTTAGAATCCTGGCATATAATTTTTCCTGCTGCACCCTAAGGGGTAAGAGTTGCCATTCAATTCTACAAGCTCCTATTAAGTTGTAACTACTTGACAGTTCCAGCGAAGTCATAAGAACCCACCTTAAGTTTGATTGTTCCTTTACCTGCAAGAGAAAGGAAAAGGGCCAAGAATCGTTATTTGTCTCCTCCCAAAATCCCATAAAGCTAAATATTTTGACTATTTTTCCATTTTCGTTACAAACAGACAGCAAAGCTAGCACAGATATTCAGTAAAAATATAAATGCATTTGTTCTAGTTGAGCTGTAAGATGCCAGAAGGTCACCAAGTCTGGGCACAAACCAAGATTACTCTCAGCATGAGTATCCCCCCTCAGATGAGAATCCCTAGCAGCAGACAGGGCAAAGGCTCAGCCATATGTACCAAACACTCACCCCATTAGCTGCTAGGAAAAGGTTTCATGGTGTTATTTCCGGGCTAAGCTCGCAAGAGCAGGAATGTCAGACTCAAGTGGACTGTGCTGCAGCTTCAAACTTGGCTGTAAATGCTAGATTTGCAATAGCTGGAGCAGGAAGGGACATACAAGCACCTTTTCTGGGGCAAAACAAGAGTCAAAAGCAGCTGTTTGCAGCAAAAATGAGAACAGAAAACAGCTGCTGTCAACAGAGCTTTTGGGAAGACTGAGTTACAATTAAAATCTTCAGTTCTCATGCAATTCTGAAAAATTTGCTGGCATATGACACTTAGATACTAAAATTACTTATAAAATACATAATTTACTTTGGAATGGCACATTTCAGGGGTATTTTTAAAGAACTGACATAGAAGCAGCCAAAGAAAGATGCTCTATGGTTTTCCGGTTTTAATTTTGGGAATACTGGCCTGCAGAAAAGTAGGTTTATTTGTATTCTCTACTTTTTGAGTTACCGCATGACTCTATTAAATGTTAAAGGCACAAAAATATTTAAACTTTAATGGCATCTTCTTTCCAGAACTGGAAGATTGATTTTTGGGACTGCAAGTGTCCCAAATTAATTACAGCAAATTCTCTGAAAAAAAATTAAGTGAGGGAGGCCTATTTAGGCTGTGATTCAGTGCTCACTTTTCTGAAAGTAAGTCACATTCAGAAGAGTAGGACTTATTTCCAGATAAATAAGCACAAGATTTTTTTTGTTTATTGCTCTTTCAAAATATACCCATTTCTCTCAAGGGTCAATTTAAGAACTGTATCTTTGACAACCGTGAATTGACATTGCTAATATTTGATTGGCTGAGAGTCACCACCTAATTCTAAGTTTGCATGAAGGATATTAGATTGACAAAATTATACAAAAGCATCTAAAATCCTACTTCTCTGAAAGCAGGAAAGCTTACTTTAAATATAGGTGATACACACTTAACAAGCTAAATGAAATGCTGTGTTTGTATTATGGATTAGCATTTTGTAAGTATGTATTTTTAATTAATATTACTGTGCTGATGACTGGCCATAAAAATATAAGTATTCATACAAAGGATGAACTGGGGTATGAATACCCCAAACTGGGTATCTAGATATCCAATAAAATATTCCACAAACAGTGGTATTATGTTCTTTGATAAATTCAAACAGCTTTGCTCCACTATCGTTCAATTATTCATACGTCAATGGCAGCCTACCTAGAATTGCTCCATGGGCGTGAGCCACCATCTCTCCTTTGACTACAAGTTGGACCTGGACTGTTGTCTCCCTCACTGGATTAAAAATAGTCACACTAATAGACTCCTCCACACCTGATCGGAAAACGGAAGGCACCGCAATCAAATAGCCCCTGTAAAAGGGAAAAAAAGTCAAAACTCATCCCTATAAAAAGAACATAATTTACAACGTGTCTTGCATGTAACAGATCCTCCCGTCTGTAGGGATGTACAGAAGAGAAGATGAAAAAAAAGAGAGATTTCAAGCAAGGAGAAGTTGTGCTTATCTTGGAAGCTACTGTACAACCCTCAGGATTATCCTGTCCAAGTGATCTGACAAAAATGAAGCAGAGATTGTAATCACCACGCATGATCCCAAGGATTTCATACAGTAGGTGCAGACGGGAGGCAGTGTTAAAATGTCTCATTTGCTATTGAGAGGAAACCTGAATCAATGCTCTCAAAAACTGACATGACTAACTGCTTTTCTTCATCTTCCCTCTGTCCCTCTCTCTCTCTCACACACACACTTACACACACACAGAGCCCACGATGTACAAAAGATTTGTAAGAGAGTGACAGACAAGGGCTTTGAAACATACTTCATGAGGGAGGCTGGAATGTGAAAAACAGTACTGATTGCATTAAAGGATGAAGAAAACCTGAGTGGATGCTCAAGCACTATTTCATCTTTTTCCCCCCTGAATAAAAATAATTCTGTATTTATGGGAGGAATCTTAAAGGTCTGCTGTTGCTATTTAAAGTATCCTTCTGGATCTCCCGGGCATGGTCATACTTAGCAAGCTTTGTCTATTGTTATGAGGGAAAAGTTTCATCCTTCTGGCATAAGGCCATAAGCATTGTCTATCTTCCATTACAAAGCTAAGAAAATGTGTATTAATGTAACACTCCTTAGAGCTTCACAAAAGGCTGAATAATATTCTCAGGTTCTTGCAGAATTATTTATGCCCTTCTCACAACATCATGATATCCATCAGCTTCCCTCACCCACTCTACCGCACCCAGCTCTCCAAAGGCCCTTCAGAGAAGACAGCTCTTCATGTCACACACTTTTAAAACATATTTTAATCAGTTGTTTCATTCTGGCCAAGCCCTTGGGTCTCTCTAACTGGAGATTAATAGGCATCCCAGGGGTTGAGGGTCATGCTATTTTATAGCTCCCAACCCTGTCTTTTTGCAAATTCCAAGCCTTGTGTTTCTTCCTCAGCAGGATGCATTGCCATGGAGATCCCATTACAACTCTGCAAAAGTTCACATCTCCTGGGTGTGCATCATGTGGATTGTGTTGGGCACGCTAAGGACCGGGGAGGGTAAGGTATAGTGTGTTTTCCTCAAATACCAGGCTAAGAATACACATATTTTCTAACTGTAAATCTTTAGTCATGTTTTCTGCATCGCTCTACAAGAGGGGGTGGGATGGAGAAAGAAACAAAAAATACATTTGCTTCTATTAGGCAAACAGCTGCAAATGACCACATCCATGGTGGTGATGATCCATATGCAGAACACATGTAGAGACACAGTTTAAAATTCTTCTTCCAATATGCTGCCATTGTCTTGGAAATGGCATTGTTCTGCTCTTAAAAGTCACTGCACTTCTGAAAATATGAGCAGGGATATTGTTATTTTTTATGTTGAGAATTTTGAACATTTTTTGCTAGGGCTTGGAGCCACATCAAGATTGCACAGAAATGCAGGCACAAACATCTGACTTGCTGACTATTTTGATAGATCTTAAAAGGAAATGTAGTGCCTTTGTAATTTGCATATGCTAAAGCATTTAGTCATTGAGAAGGAATTGTCAAGGCAGCTTGAAACTAACTGTGCATCTGTACCAGATACAGATAATGTACTTGATGTGCATTTATACATCACAAAATAAAATATATCCAGCTTGCGCATTTGGATCTGGCTTGAGAATTAGGCAGTATTTACCAGTGCCCCAGCTTGTGAAGAATAGATCTGTTGCTGAGGAAAAAATACACACACATATATATAGTATCAGAATTTAAAGTTTACGTACTCAGCCTGGAAGACACTTTGAAAAATGTGATGTGTTTCTCACAAATTACATTCAAAGGCTAGTTCATACTTGTCTGAGGAGTTACAACTGATGTGAAAAACTTGGAGGAGGGCAAAATGGCATGCATTTATTTCTGCATAATTTATCAGAGGAAAACAATTTATTTGTCCTTCCAAACAAATAAATTTAGCATTTTAAAAATTACACTTTCTTCATCTCCTAATTTTTTCTCTCCAGCTATCCAATGAATGTTTTTCTTAACTGCCTCTTAGCTTAGCTGTATTTTTAGGTTTCTCTTAGCAAAGCAAGCAGACCATTTTGAAACAAGGCAGCCTGAAGAACCCAACAGAATTAAAAGGGCTTTGAAGAAGCCCTTTTAAAAGTTTATACAATTCACCCCAGAAAAGTGATGTGAAAATCCTTCCCTCGCCCACTCTGCTAGCTTGCCTTCTGAGGCTCCCGTCAGAGGGCAAGAGCAGAAGCAAACCAGGGACCTTTTCTGCCGTTCAGTCACTAAATTAGACCCCCGGTTGGGTGCGAAAGAGGAGGAGGAGGAAACATCAGGCCCGTCCCAAAGCTGACACGGGGAACACATTACACACTTATTAAACTGATACACTGTCCTGTTGAGGAAAGCAAAGAGAAGAGTTTGAGTAAAGCAAACAGCACGGCATCCTTCGGGGGACCGCAGCTCATCTCGCCTAGGACGGGGCGGAATGTCAAACAGCTGCGAAGAAGGAACCGTCTGCTTGCTCAACTCCTCGGGGGTGCGCGCGCGCGCGCATCGCACCAACATAACCCTCTCTTGGGATGCTCCGTCCTGCGCACCCCGGAGGTGCCCGGGAGGAAGGAGGCGGAGGAGCTCTCCGCGTGTGCGCCCACGGCCGCCCGCTACGCCGAGCCACGCTCAGAAACACTCTTCCGGGCGCGGGAGGCTCGGGCCGGAGGCAGAGGCGGGCGGAGAAGGAGCGCGGCGGAGGGCGCCGCCGGTGCTCGGCGCGCTTTGTTCAGCGAACGGCACCCCGAGCGCTGCGCGGAGCTACTCACTGCCGGGGCGAGCTCGGGGTCCCGCCGATCTCGCCGAAGCCGCACACGGGCAGGAGCAGAAGAAGCCAGCAGGCGCCGCCGCCGGGCATGGCGCGCGGGGTCCGGGCGCCCTTTGTTCCCTCGGGGCTCCGGGCAGGAGATGCGGCGGCGGCGAGGACGCCGAGCGCGGCGACCGGCAGCCGCCCCGTCCGAGCAGCGCTGGGCTTCTTCCCCGCGGCGGCGGCGCGAGCTCCAGCCACCGGCTCAGCCTCTCGCACTGGACGCCGGCCCAGCCGCGCCGCCGGTGCCTTGCCTCTTCCGCAGCCCCGCCTCCGCCCGGGCGCCCTGCCGGAGCCCC
>JANHZU010005135.1:235934-249427 GCA_032468055.1 Acrochordus granulatus | reverse complement strand
ATTTCCTTCTCCAGTGGAGTCCTGTAGCTCATTTTCCACTAGATGTCCAGGATCCCCAACAACATCTCGCGCGGTCCTTGTTAACCCGGGAGACAACAGAGCCGGGATGGATTTCTGTAATTTACTTCTCATATTTTTATAGGTGGGAGACACTCTTCTTCCTCTGATGAGACCTGTCCAGTATGTTGAACCTCTGGTGTAGTTCTCATCTTCTTCAGAGCACGCAAGCCACCCAACCACAGCAAGGTGATCCCTCACTGGGGGAACATACACACTATCTGTCTGTAAAAACACTTGTATGCAAAGTTAAATTTAGCGAAGAAGATGGGCAGTCCAAAAATATAAATAAATAAATTTATATATATAAAGTTAAAGCATTGGAAAACACATACATGAAAGCTCAAGAACCAGCTTTAAAATAAAAATACCTTTCTTCAATCTATGGAGTCCTAGGTTCTATCTGAGCTTGAATGTTTTTCTGCAGACGTTTCATTACCAAATCAGGTAATATCATCAGTTTATTCCATTTGCCTAGATCTGGCTCAATAATACCTGCTGCTGGTACTCTAGTGTCGTTCACTAGCTTGAAGGAAAATGCTAATGGTTATAATATTTATCTGATATGCATCACAACCCAATGTCTATGTATATTCCCATTCATCCAGGTCATGATTATAGCAAAATTGTAAAAACTTGCAAAAAATCTTTCTCAAAAAGGCAACTAGACTTTTATTATTAATAAGAAACATCTTATGAGTTACATCAAATAATAAAAGTCCAGTCTCCTTTTTTGATAAAACGTTTTTGCAAAGTTTTTCAATCTCAACCCAGTAGATTTTTTATTATTACAATGCTGCAGCGGAGACGCTGAAAGACCAAGTAATCATATTTAAAATATTATGTCTCCCTTACCTTTCTTCTATCATGGACACTAGTAGGAGAGGCAGAAAGCCTCTGTACAGAAAGGAACGTTCACTGCTGCACTCCAGCAGTGTGTGTCCTTCCACCCACCAAATCTGCTATACCTGAGGCTCCCCAGCAGATCCCATTTGCCATCAAAGAGCTCTGCTGTTAGGGACCTTCTGTCTGCGCTGGAGATCATCTCAACCACAAACTCACTAATTCACCTGGGTATGTGCATAAGTGTATACCCATATATTTGCATGTTTCTGTGCTTTGTAGATATGTATTGTAATAGCATTGTTATGTGCAGAGATGTTCCTTGTGTCCCCGAGATTTCTCTCTGGACTTTTATAAAAATTCTAGCCTGAGCTATGTTTGTTTTGGTTTTTCTTGGTACTGTATACCAAGAGTGGCACTGTTATTCCACCACTTTTCCATTAAGAAGCTAGAAAAGCCAGAAGTCCCATTCATAGGATAATGCTGTCTTTGTATGATAAATATGATGGCCCATCATATGGATGACGCTTCCTTAGAAGGTACTGTGATATGAACACCTCTCTCAGATGTGTTTTTTTCTCTCTTCAAAGAAATGATAATCAGGAGGTAAGGAACCACCAGCTTAAAGCTTCTCCCTCTCCCCTGCAAAATATAAAATGCATCCACTTCACCCAGCCAGCATCAACAAGTCCGATGTAACCATCACTAGCAGCTTCACACTGATCATGATTTTGGAGCTGAATTATTGCTGTCACCCCTAGCTTAGTTGTCAGTGCCTGTTCAAGATACATTCCAAGATAAAATGTATGGTGGTCACCTAACCCCATCCTGTGCACCTAGAGCTGTAGGAGATGTACCCCAATGCTCTTCTGAGTGATTGTCATCACTTCTGTTAGTCTGTCTATGGAGATGCAAGTTGGGAGGAAGAAGAAGCCATTCCTTCTAATCCCATCTGAGGCACCAAAGCCAGCTGAATAACTTTGGGTCAGTCACTCTTCCTCAATCCTAGGAAGAAAGTACTTCTGAAAACGTTGCCAAGAAAATTGCAGGGATTTGTTCCTGTAGTCCCCAGGAGTCAGGGATGACTTGATGGACCACAACAACAAGAATGAAGGAGGAAGGAGCATCAAAGAAAGCATTCATAGAGAAGAAGACAACAATCCATAAGTGGCTTGTTTTCATGCAAGTAGTCCTGAGACCATTTGTCTGCTCACAGTGACAAGTAGTTAGAGTGACAGTTGTAGTGCTCATGCTTTAGATATAAATAAAAATAATAACATCAGTTTAAAAATTACCACATGAAACTCTTTCCATTGCAAAAGCGATGGAAAACCATGTGCCTCAAGGGCTGTATGTGAACGATTGCTTCAGTTCTTCCAGTCTGCTAATCACTTTAATGTGCTTCTCCTTGGAAAGCAATTTAAGGGAGTCCTATAACTGGACCTCTTCTGGGGGATTCTACTCAAGGCCACTTCTAAGGGCTCTTTAGCATCCTTGTTGCCTCTGTTCCTCAAGGTCAGGTTATTTGTCTCAGAGCTGGTATCTGGTTAATTGCTTCATTGCAAGAGAAAGGTTTGGCCCTGGGCTGGCTTCCCAGGTCTGTTATCATTGGTCTAATGTCACTTTCATTTTAAAAAATGGCTTGGATGTAATTTAAAAAAATCAACAGCCCAGAAACAGTACCATTTTAAAAAGCATTGGAAGAACGTCCAGAAAGTTAAACTGTAATAATGCAGTTCTTCAGCTGCCCGTTTCTCTTGCCCTTTCTAAATGCCTTTTCTGACAGTAAAGAAATTGGCTTAGAAGACATATACATTCTAAATGCTTTTCTCTATTTATGTTATTCCAGTTAAAGATGATCCTGATTTGTATAGGTAATAATACTGAGGAATTATGTTTCTTTGAGTCAGAACGGTGACTCTGCCGCTTCAAATTCTTCTTCAGATTCGTATGTAACTTAATCTGATCTGATAGAATAATGTATCAGATTGAAAGAAAGGGATAGATTTAGCCCTAAAATGTGGCCTGTCTGTTCAGTCCTTGATTCATTCAAATTTTTTTGAGCTAAACAAGTCCTTGATCATCATTTCTAGAGACAGCTGAGCACAAGTCCCTCCTTATACAGGCTTGATTAGAAGACCACTTTCCAATGCTAACTATTTAACCAACATTTTAGGTCCAATACCTAGAAGAAGATGTTTCCCAAATACCAGAGAGCCAATGTTTTGCCTTCCGTCTTACTAGAAGGAAAATGAAAAATTTCATAGTAGATCTACACAAAAGCATTTATGTTCTTGTCTAGCATGGGAAATACTGTAGAAACAGATTCACACAATCCTTCAGCCTGGCTGATCTCGTAACAATCCCTCAACAATGGTTCAAAAGAGGACCAGTTTTCTCTCTTTAGCTGATAGTTCTTCTCTGATCTACAGAAGGGTAGCCAAGTTTTGCTCAATCCCATACTTAAATTCAGTTCTTTCTTCTATTTTTTCATAAGTTTAATTATATTTAGTCTTTGTAGACAAAGATCAAAATTCAGGCAGAGAAGGGTGAGGTGTTTTTTTTTGCATTTTGTTCATTGCCAAATATGTTTTATATTTTCCTTGCATGAGCTCTGTGGTTGATGTCAAGGAAAAGCCTGAAAAGGTCTAGAGCACAGCATGTCCTTGCCATATGACGCATGTTTCTATCCAATATACTGACAGAATAGCACTGGCAGGAAGATATTTTGGTAAATCCCATGATTGTGCCAGGGAAACTAACTTCTGCCATTGCAGTGTGACTTTTACCCTTGCTGGTTTTTCTCACTTCCCCATTCTTGTTTTCTTCATTTTTGTGATTACACTGTTTGTCAAATTAGCGTTTTTACAAAGATTCAGCACACAACTTGCATATATTTTGATGCACTGTTGTCGAACAATAGGCATCTGCAATTTTGCTTAGGCCACACTACTTTTGCAATTAATTTTCCTACTGCATTTACTGAAGTACCTTACTTCCACAAATGCAAATATTTCTTGACTTATGACCCTAATGGAACCTGCCCATTATGGTCATAAATTGTGACAGTCATAAAGGGGGTTAGCCATGTGATTGACTTAATGCCATGACCATTTTTGTGGTGGTTGTTAAGCAACCGATTGTTCACACTATAGGCTAGTTTTGCCAAAAACTGGAAATAAATGTTGGTTTTCAGCAAAATTGTCATAAAACATGGTCAGGCAACTGTGGGATGCTGCAAACAGTCGGAAATTCAAGCCAGTTGTCAAGCACCCAACATGCAGTTACATGACGACCGGGGTGTGTATCTGGCCATCAAGATTCAGAACTGGGTCATAAGTGCCCCTGGGGAGATTCATCGTAACTTCAGTTATAAATCGAGGACTACCTGTATGTGTATTTTTGTAGTCTTTCCTCAGATCCACTATGTTGTGATTGCCAGCAAATGACATGCCAAAAATCAAAGAACTGAGAATGCACAATAACCAAACTTCAGTTCATGAAACATTTTCTTCTAGGTATTGGACCTCAAATGTTGGTTAAATAATTCACTGAGGACAAGTGCAAAAGATCAAGATCATGATCACAACCGCACTGTGCTTCGCATGACATTCATAAAAACGGGGCAGCGCCTTGATTATATGGTCATAACTTCCATCTTGACCTTTTGGACATCCCCCTTCAAACACCCCTGATAAATTTGCATTCTTTCTCCAACCTCAGTCCTATCCACCCTTTTGCAGCCTACATTGATAATAAGTTTGCCCCATAAGAATAGAAGGACGAGAAACGCACTGGGTATGCGTCATCATATTTTTTGTACGATTCACCAAAGAAAATATCAAACAAAAAATTAACCTTTCTCCCAAATGGCGACAGCCCAGATTCAGAAAAATCCACAGAATCTCTCCCCTCTACAAAAAATAAATAAATAAATAATGCAAAGGCCTGGATTCAATTTGCACACTTTATTGGCTAATAGCTAAACCTTGTGTGGGGTAGAAATAGACGCAAGCCGCAGGGGCTGATTTGCATTCTGCTTTAGTGAGCCAATTGCTCAAGATCAGCCTTCACCGGACGCTGCCGTTCTGAGGAGTCGTGACGCAAGCTGGTTGCCTCTTTCCGTGTGTTGAGTTCGCATTTTCACAGATCCCACAAAATCAACTTGGAAAAAAAAAGGGAAAAACAAAGTGGTGGGCCTGTGGGGATCCCCTCCCCTTTATTAGAATACTAGTTCTTTCTGGTCTTGTGTACATTTCAAGCGCATTATGTTATCCCTGACAGTTCTGGGTTCTGTGCTTGTGGGGTGACCTCCCAGGCATTGCCTGGTGTTTGGGGTGTAACTTCACCCGCCCAGCAATGAAGAAAGGGAAGCATATGGCTCTCATGTAGAATCACAAACTACACCCCAGTAAATCAAAACACCCAGAGAGAACCTGAAGTATGAAAGGAAATGGCTTTCTGTTCCACCCATATTCCCTGGATGCTTGCAGCAAGCACCATGCTCATGCTAAAGACTTGTTGTGGAAGCCTTCCCGGAACGCCACAGGTTTTTTGAGCATTGCAAAAGAAGAGAAGTCTGCTTTGGCGATCTTAGTCTTGGTCCAGGGCCTTCTGCAAAGGCCGTCAAGAAAGAAACTAACCACTTCCTTTCTTCGATACAAGCGTGAGGACCAAAGTTAGTCATCATTACTAAGTTGTGCACTATGACTAAGACAAGTCCAGATGGAGGGCAAACGATAAAAAAGTTAACCGTTTTTTCCTTTTCTTAAGAGGCTGAAGAAGACTCCTGGATTGGAGTTGAAATGTTTCTCTGTAACATCTGAAAATAAAAGTCCAGTTGCCTTTTTAAGTTTGGTTGCAAAATTTTTTTTTGCATTTGTCCGTATCACCAGGATTCAAGCCCAATTTGATGGTTTACACCTGTACACATCACTCTCTCTCTCTCGAATTTAAGTTGTAATCTAAAGTTTGACCATTATTTCTACTTGATCAGCAACGCAGCAGGTTATAGCTCTTGCCTTCCAGATGGATATCCTTCTTCTCTTCCTTGTTAGCAGAAAATCAGAGGTGATTTTTACTACAGGTAGTTCTCGACTTACGAAAAGTGACTGCTTGAAGTTACAAGGCTCCTGAAAACTGTGACTTACAACCAGTCCTTGCACTTACAATGGTCACAGCATCCCCATGGCTACATGATCGAAACTTGGGCGCTTGGCAACTGGTATGTACTTATGATGGTTTAGCGTCCCCAGGTTATGTGATCGCCATTTATGGCTTCCCCAGCCAGCATCTGAACAAGCAAAGTCAATGGGGGAAGCCAGATTTGCTTGACAAACATGTGATTCTCTTAGCCACTGCAGTAATTTGCTTAACAACCATGGCAAAAAAGGTCATATAACTGAGTGCAATTCATTGAACAACCACGTTGCTTAGCAATGAAAATTCTGGTCCCAGTTGTGGTTGTAAGTCGAGGACTGCCTGTATCCCAGTGCAGATAAAACCACTTTGGACGGTTCCACACTATAACAGTACCAGCCGCTCCCTGAGGAATAGGTGACATCATCCTCTTCCCACTCCCACCGATTGCAAATGTACCCCCTCTCCACATTTGCCACCTTGGATTCAAAACTGTTGTTTCCAACCTGAGCCATCTTAAACCTTCAGAGTGGACGGCCAGTGTTGCTTTGGCCCATTCACATCTGGCACGACCTCTGTCTTCCAGCGTGTGCGGGGCAGCTGTCTTCCCCGATGACTGGCAGTTGCTATTTCCAAAATGATCTTCATCCAGATATGGCCCATTAGGTCAAAAACTTTCTTCCGTTCAGTCTTCTCAATTTCTGCCCAGCCTGACTGAAACACGGTTTCCCACCCACTGTTCATAGGACCGTGCTGCGAACTGTCCCTGCTCTTTGCTTCTGTCTTTTTTTGTCTAGCATCTTTACAAACAGCTGTTGCTGTTTCGTTTCTCTGAAGCTGAATTATCAGTTCCTCCTTACTACAGTCTCCCTACATCTTAATTTTTTTTCACACTGCCCCCTAGACCTCTCTGTTGGCCCTCCTTGCAGATTTTCTGACCTCCAAAACGTATTTTTCTTTCTTACAGGTAGTCCTCAATGTACGACCAATTGCTTAACAACCATTCAAAGTTATGATGGACAGAGTGACTTATGACCTGGTTTCAAAGTTACAACGGCTGTCCCTCTTTTTTGGTGCTTGGCAACCAGCCTGCAGTTACGCTTAAAGACCACCGAAAAAGGTTGTCAAATCAGGTTGCGGTTGCGCTTAAAGACCAGTGAAAAAGGTTGTCAAATCAGGTTGCAGTCACATTATGACCCGCTTAACGGCCACCACTACTTATGGCTATAATTTCAGGCTCCGTTACAGGAGTAAATCAAGGATTACCTGTACTTTAGTGCTCATCCTATTAACGGTCTCCAACCTGGCTTCCAAAGACTTTGTTGCCTCCAAATTTTGCTTTTCTGTTCCATGTACTATGTTGTATGTACCCTAACAAACTGGTTTTTTTCAAATGCATTTAAAGGACTCTGATGCTGCTGGATAAGCAGGGCAAGTTGCCTCTCTCTGCCCCAGGAACAGATCCAGCACAGTAAGAGGCATGTAAAGACAATGCAGTCCTCTTTGTCCCTGAAGCAAAACGTGGTGTTTCTTTAATTGCCTTGGCTAAATGATTCCACGCGCGAGACGGGGCGATCTAATTCAGCTCTGCAACACCATCGGCGTAAACCTCT
Source organism: Acrochordus granulatus (assembly GCA_032468055.1). Classification (NCBI taxonomy): domain Eukaryota; kingdom Metazoa; phylum Chordata; class Lepidosauria; order Squamata; family Acrochordidae; genus Acrochordus; species Acrochordus granulatus. Next base: position 241,775 of record JANHZU010005135.1, on the reverse strand, counting down.
CCAAAAGGGGAGGCGGATTAGGCTGTTTCAGCAAAACAAGCACACTCTGTGTTTCTTATCGTTGCCTTCCAAGGGTGCGTCTCTTAAGGCACGCCGTGACCTCTTCCAGGCTCGAGAGCGGAGATTTCGGGGAATCCGCCCGCTCGTCCGAGCTACATCTGAGCCAGTCTTGCTCGCAGCAGTTGCCTGGGATCTCCCCCTTCCCATTTGGACGTTTCGGCTTTGGATACCCACCTGCTTTCCCTGCAGTTGTTCAGGGCCCGCAATCCTCTTCGGATCAGAAAATCTGCCTCCTGCTCCTGAGTCCAGAGAGGCCAAAAACACACCAGGGAGGAACGCTCCTGCTGTTGGAGAAAAAGTGCAATATCTATTTTTCCATGACCCTTCATAGAAGGTAATATTTGTCCCCTGTGGAAATTGCAGCTGGAAAAATTATAAAGGTAGTCCTTGACTTACGGCCAGCATTGGGGCCAGAATTTCCACTGCTAAGCAAGACAGTTGTTAAATGAGTCGCTCCCAATCTTACAACCTTTGTTAAGCCAGTTAACAAACTGGCTTAACAAAAAAAGTCAGTTAACACTGACTGCAGTGCTTTAGCGAATCATCGGTTGGGAAGTGAATCCTGCTTCCCTCGTTGACTTTGCCTGGGAAGGTCACACGTTTATTTATTTATTTGTCATTTACGCATTTATTTGCCGCCAGTCTCTCTCATGAGAGGTTCTCGGCAGCTTACAATGAGCATTGCAATACAGCATATGAATCCCACCCCCCAGATGACCGGTGGTGTTCGCATCCGGGGGCTTCCCCCGCGGCTCCTGCTCTGCATTCGAGCTCAGGCAGGTCCAATGCCGACTCCCTGCTCCCCTCGCTGCCGGCTGGCTTTTTTCCCACCGAAGCGGCACCCATTTATCTACTTGCATTTTGACATGCTTTCGAACCACTGGGTGGGCAGGAGCCGGAGGCCTGTGACAGGGGCTCACCCCATCATGCGGTGCTGCGGCTCGAACCGCCGAAGTGTCCGCCACTTCTGGCCGACACAGCCGGCGTCATTCAGCCGCTGCACCACCGCGTCAAACGGCCATCGCATCACCCCAGGACGCTGCAATTGTCGTCAACACACGCCGGTTGCCAAGCGAACCACTGATTTGATGACATGACCATGGGGATGCTGCAACGTTGCAAGTGCGAGGACCAGTTGTGAACCACTTTTTCCAGGGCTGTTGTAACCGAACAGTCGCTGAACAAAAGGTTGAAAGTCGAGGACTACCCGTGTGTTAGAGGCAAACAAGATGTTTTGCAGGATTAAAGTGCTGAACCGAGTCCCACTTTCTTGTAAAAAACTGCGATAATTTGTCCATGAAGACTGCAAACTTTCTTTTACAGAAAAAAAACGATGAAAATCCAACAGCAGATGAAAATCCAGAAAAACACTACTGGGGGATTGTATTTTATCTGAAAAAGAACAAAAATTTAAAAAAAAATGTCGGAAGGGTAAATCACATGGAAACCGTTTAAGGATCAAACGTACGCATATCTGTGTGTTTTAATCTCCATCCCATACATTTAACCGCGAGAGGTTAACCTAATCACGCGCAGGCCTCCTCGTCCGAAACGCCCGGCGTGTGGGCAACGTACAAGAGCTGAACGTGCAAAAAAATATCACCTCCGAGACAGAGAAGGCAGGAGGAGGTGAATCCCGTGACGCTACCGCAGCACGCAGCATTCCCGAAACCCTCTGCAGCCAGCGCACTCCGCCTGCCGGTTGGTTTCCGAGGGAGAAAAAGCAAAGTGCTTTCGCCCTGAACACTGTTTGCTGCTTGGGTCCGGGTTATTGGGAGAACAGCTTCCTCGCCACGAGGCCTCCTCTCTCCCACAACCAGCGGGAACAACTTGAAGATGTCCGTCTCGGGTCCGCGATTGCGGATCGTTGCCGCCAACTTGCAGAGCTCTCCTCCGCCCGGCCCGGCCCGTGCTCACCGAGGACCGGTTTCGCAACTGCTTGAAAGGACTGAAAGCACCTCTTTCAACCGTTGATGATTAATTACAGCACTTTTGGTTTTAACTTTGGTTTTATATTTTTATTGTAAACCACCAAAGGACTTCGGCACGCCATGGTACAAGACATTTTAAACCCGCTCGAAGTTCTACACAAACAAATGGCCTTTTAATTGGGGGGCCGAGAAACCTTCAGCTGCCCGCCACGAAAGCCTTTCCAAGGAGAGTTTTCCAAATGTGAGAAAATGAAAAAGCTTGTCCCTGTTTCAGGTCCTGGGAAATGCAGCATCCAGAAAAAGCTTCAACAAAGAATAAAATATAATCTCGTGATGGTAAATTCCATCACTTCTTCCTTACGCATTGCATGAAATAACGCCTTTGTGCCTAACTTTGCTGACAACAGGCATCCAGGCTCCCTGATCAGACAAAACCACAATTCTTCTGCTTAAAGAAACACAAATAATTTATTTGAAAGGGTGGGAGGGGACAAAATTTCTAGTTTTGGTTTCGCCCCCCCAAGAATTCTGGCTATGCTGATTTCTAATCTTTTTCTTTTCTTTCCTCACACGTCTTCCCTGGAGGTATTTTTTTTTAAGTACTGTATAATTAATGTCTAATTCCGTAGATGAATCTTCCAGGACAACTGTTCTGATGGACTTCCATGAAGGATCCTGACCAGATCCTCCCCAGTCAGAGCATGGTACCCATTTCTGAAAAAGGCAACCTTTCAGGATATCACGATCAAATGTGTATTTGAGTCTTTTTCACTTAAAAAGTTTGCTTTTTGACTTGCGAGTGAAAAATACACAGTAGATCGTGGGAAATGATCCACCTTTCCACAGAAGAGTATGAATTTAATCCGGGGGATGGGAATCTTTGGTCCTCACTCTATTAAAAAGGGTCAAAGTCAAGGATTTCCCTGCCACTCGCGGCTGACCCTAAGGGGCGGTGCTCATCTCTGTTTCCTAGCCGAAGAGCCAGCATTTTCCGATGATGCTTCCGTGGTCGTGTGGCCGGCATGACTATACGCCAAGGCGCATGGAATGCTGTTACCTTCCCACTGAGATGGTATTTATTTATCTAACTGCATTTTTACATACTTTCAGACTAGCTTGGCAGGAGCTGGGCAGACAACAGGAGCTCACCCTATTGCGTGGCAGTGCTTCGGTCTCCGACTTGGGCTCCCGACCTTCCAGCTGATAAGCCTTAATGCTTGCGCCACCGCGCCTCACTCTGTTACAAGTAGGTAATTGTGCAGTAGTGCGCTCTGTTACAAGACAGACATGCCCTGTGTATAGGTATCTGAGAATGAACGTGAGAAACAGGACGAAGAGATGCTGCCTCGGGAACCGTTAGATAAGAGAGGGCATAGCCTGCATGATGGACAGAGGAAGAGGCTCAGAAGGGACCATCCCTAACTTTTCAGGCTGTAAAGGAGACAGCAGGAAGTTTGTACTTTCAGACTTGCAAGGTTTTGTTTGTGTAGCCTTACAACAAAATAGAATGAGCTCATCTACTGTGTTTCCTGTCCAGTTAAACTGGGAAGGCTGACACCCTGATGTGATTGATTATGTGCTATCAAGTTGCTGTTGACTCTTAGCAATGACATATGGATAGATAGATATTCCCCATGACAATATGCAGTATTCCTAACCCCTGATCTTTCATGTTTCTCAATGAAAACATGCCCGGACATATTTTGTAAAGGACGGATGTCCCATGTAGTTGTCTTCATCTCATCCCCAGCTGATGATGAAACAGATTGAAACAGACTTAAACCCTCCTTAGTTGTACTGATGTTAAAGAAGTCTTTACTTAGTCTCTTGTATTCTGATGTCATCCAAGGGTATGATCCTCACATTCAGCTTTGTCCCCTATTCGCTTCAAGCTAGGTAGATGCAATGACTTGAAAACAAAACAGAAAACACCACTGTAATGTTCTGCCAACACACTAATAGTTAGAAGTGGGAAAGACAGAGGGACAAATGGAGAGGAATGAGTGACATCAAAAAGACAGAGGAAAAATATATCAGATTAAATACCAGGTAATCTTGGACCTACGACCATTCATTTAGCAACCATTTGAAGTTACAATGGTGCTGACAAAAATGACAACCGATCCTTGCATTTATGACCATCACAGCATCCCCATGGTCACATGATCAAAATTTGGGTGGTTGGCAACTGGCGCTTATTTATAACACTTGCAGCATCCTGGAGTCATGTGATTACAATTTGCAAGCTTCAGCCAGCTTCCAACAAGAAAAGTCAACAGGGGAAGCTGGATTCACTTAACATCCACATGATCCACTTTATAACTGGAATAATTTGCTTAACATCCATGGCAAAAAAAGTCATAAAATTGTGCATGATTCACTTAACAACTGCCTCGCTTAGCAACAGAAATTCTGGTCTCAATTGCAGTCGTAAAGCAAGGACTACTTATAGAATGAATTGGTGCCTGTATCTACTTTTAGCATATTTCTTGCTCAAATCCACAAATCTTTTCCACTATGTTCTCCACCTCTACATTAGTCTGTAATTACTACAGCTCTTAATTTGGTAAAACAAATAAATATTTGTCCGCTCAATTTAACTCCATGAATACACAGAGAAATAGTAAACATCTTTCTCTCAATGTGATGTTAAGGTACTCCTTTTTTAAATCATCCCTGCCCACAAGCATTTTAGGAATACTTTTCATTCCTCTAGAACTTTCGTTTCTTTATGTTGCTTGTGGGGGTTTTGTGTTGTTGGTATTCTTTATGTTGCTTGTGTTGGTATTCTTTTTTTGGTTTATTCTTTCTAGACATGCATAATTTTGTAAAATATTATTCTTGCTTTGTATATTTTAATTTATTTGTACAATGCTCAGTTACTGTTATAATTTCATAATAATTTATAAAGAAATAAATCAGAGTTGTGGAAACTTGTAAATTATCATATTTAGCTCTTGGGCTCCTCCTCTTTTCTCTCTTATTTCTTTTATTTAGTGTACTTTTTCTTTTATTTTAATGATTAATTTCAAAGTATTTTTTTCATGGACCAATAGGATTTAGCATCTTGGTATTCTCAGTGTTCTCTGTTTTAGCTTTCTCCTTTATTTTTCAATTTTCCTTGCATTCATAGTCTTCATATGAATGATGGGCTTTTCAGGCTGATATGGCCTTTTTCTGTTTAGTGGTTTCTTGACGATACAGGAAAAAATTTGATCCCAAAGAATATTTTATTGTGTCAATATGTGGATTTCTCTGTTCTGATCTTGAAATTATTTTCTTGCTTAGCCCTTTTCTGCACATTGGCAGCTAAAAAACAAGAATTGCCAGAGAGGTGCCTTGCGTTAAACTACTGGTTTTGAGTGATCTGGTCTTACTCTAACACCTGATTCCACATTTAGATGGTTCTCCTCTGCTTTTCATCCACTAGATCCTAAAAGTAACCGGCACTGCTGAAATGAAACAAGGAACTTAAATCCACAGTACTTTCTGCAGCATTAAATGTGTTGTTGGTTTATACATCAGTATGAAATGTTTTGTGTTTGCAGATCAAGAATGTGCATGCTTATAAAAAAGATAGCGAGTTTCAAATGAGTGATTGTAGCCACCATCCTCAATTTTACGATTCCTGTCCCCACAGATGCCTCTATGGCTGGTCCCTACAGCTTGTTGTTGTTCAGTCGCGCAGTCGTGTCCGACTCTTCGCGACCCCATCTTGCACTGCCTACCAGAGTCTTCCCAAGCCCACACCCATCACACCGACTGTGCTATCGATCCATCTCATCCTCTGCCGTCCCCTCCTCCTCTTCCCTTCAATCCTTCCCAGCATCACAGTCTTTTCCAATGAGTC